>WOGN01007926.1:0-11562 GCA_015342105.1 Leptinotarsa texana | reverse complement strand
GTATGTATATATGTATGTATGTTTGTTTGTTTGTTTGTTTGTTTGTATGTATGTTTGTTTGTAACCGTCAAGCCCATGATCTATATTGACAGAATTATCGGCATTATTGCTTGATCTATTCGCGGGCAGATGGCGCTGTACGTAACTATCAATTATTGCTTGATCTGATTGCGGACAGATCGCGCTGTACGTGACTATAAATTATTGTTTGAGCTATTCGCAGGCAGATACCGCTATACGTAACCCCCTTGATAGGTTGTTCAAAAGAAAATCAAAATAAAAAACATATTTTAAGAATTATAAGTGTTAGCGAAATTTTGTATTATAGATGAAATATTTGAATATTCACAATTACTCGTGATTGATTTGAATAATAAAATTATCCACTGAAGAAATATTCTTAGTCCATTAATATTTTGAATGAAACTTCAGATCAAGACTAAATTGTTTTTTGGAATTATTACTGCAAATTTGCTCTTTACTTCAAAACAAATTTCACAACTGTCCGCCCTCTGTTGAAGACTAACTGCATCTCAGTAATACTATAGAATTTGAGACCTCATACTTTATTATGTTGTTTGAGAGGAATTTTACATCCGTGCGACGTCTATTAAAGTGACTAGTGACTAGAATTGAAAAAAAATATTTTTGAGAATAAATCGGACTGAAAACTGAAGAATAAATATAGTTTAAAAAACTAAAAAACACGCTTTCAAAGAACATCGAACTGAAAAGTTACAAATATTTTTCAAATAAGCTTAAAACAATAACGAACGAAAAATACTAGTATTATTGTGAAAAAAGTGTGGACGCTTGGTGCCATATTCTTGTATATCAGGCGCCCGTCGCTTTTTTCACAATAATACTAGTATTTTCCGTTCGGTATTGTTTTGAGCTTATTAACAAAATATTTTCAACTCTATAGTTCAATTTTCTTCAAAAGCGTGTTTTTTAGTTTCTTTAAACTATATTTGTTTACTTGTATTTTATTTCACTGTTATTTCGTTTCAGGGTTTTTTTGCTTAATATAATTGATATTTTCAGCTATTCTCTGTTGATTTTTCTTTTGTGAATTCTTTCAGGTATTTCGAATAATTCTATATACCTAATGTCAGACAATGGAAGTCTGAACTAATGAAATAGTTCATGAAACATTGTCAATCACCTTTAAACAAAAAATTGTTTGTCATTCCTAAAACCGGTTGAATAGATAGTCAATATTGTTTAAGTATGCCTCTTCCATATTATGTTATATGTTCTGTCAAAACGTCCCTTATTATTCCAAAATTTTTTTTTTCGAGTCAGGATATTTTACAGAACACAGAAAGTTGAAAAATAATTTTGTTGATGACGCAAATCGAGGCAATAGTAAATTCTCATCCAGTCATACCACTTTCCACTCATCCTCTTGCTTCGGCACAATTCTTAGTCGAAAGATTACTCATTTGGGTACCAGATGCAGATTTGAGAACCGTACCACATAATAAATTGTCATCATATGAAAGGATACAACAAATCACTCAACATTTTTGGGAAAGATGGAGCAAAGAGTTTATTTCTGAAGTTCAGCAAAGGTTCAAATGGAAAACATCTCAACAACAATTAGAGACGGGAACTATCCTGTTGATAAAAAAGGAGTATGGAAGCTTGGAAGAATTGGGATAGTGCATCTAGGCAAGGATTGGTATCAACCGCGTGGCAACCATTCGGACTTCAACTGAAATTTTCAAGAGATCCTTCAACAGAATATGTCCACTCCCATTAGAGGACACTGAAAGCCAGTCCTTTCAAGGTGGGAGTTATGTTCAGGCGTTCACCCTGTATAGTCACTCCCCTCTCGGATGCCAGATTCAACCCTGAGGTCGACGAGCAGAACAGGCAGAAGTTTTCAAGCATTCAAACTGAACAGACACTAAATCACTATTTCACATCTCTATCTGTATGTTATTGAATAAACAAGTTTTATGGTCTCGTTTTTACAAAACTAAATGCAGTGCAACTTCATTACAATACCTAATATAATGGATCACATAATGGATATTTTTTTGGTAGGCAAAATGATTCATAACTCTCAAGTTCGAACGAATTACAATTGACCAGAGTCATAGCTCACTACCTTCGGGGATGTCATAGAGAAATATGTTCATAACTTCACAGTACTTAAGACAAAATTTGTTAAAATATGTTTTTCCAATAATCAGCCATAACTTCCTTAGGAACGACAAGGATTGATGACGTCTTATATTTTAACGTGCGATTCCTCGCACAGGTTGGACAATAGGAAGTGAAAATCGATTGTTTTGCCTCGGCGTACGAATCACCAGTTAACACAGCAGCGGTTGCGTGAGTGGGTCAAACTACCCACAATAACCCAACCGGCTACCGTGTTTTAATTATTTCCGCAATCTCAAGAAAACTTAGAAATTTTTCTATTTCAAAATATGTTCCCATATCTTTAGCCTAATCACTGAAATGATAGTACATTTCGAAATATATAGTTTTCAACCAACTAGAATAGATATATGCACTCGAGAAGTGAAAACGATTGGTATTTTTCGAAAGTTTATCCATTGTTAATAAAGAATTGAGGATAATTCAAAACTGAAATAGTTTTATGTCACAGTGAATTGTAATAATGATTTTGGAATAGTTGGTAAAACACGAAACGAAACCAGAAATTCCAGGGTTTCCGAACTATCTAAAATTAGATGAAATAACAAGAAGGAATTCATCCGTTATTACCTTAACAAATTAATCTTACTTTGAAATATTCCTCATATGAGTTTTCGAAAAAATATATTATTTCAGTTGCTGGAAATGGTCATTACTCGCTCGACAAACTCCATTCTCATGAGTAGTGACTCCATTTGTCGTTCGTTGAATAATATACTCTTTTTCATTAGCGTCCAATGTATACATACACCAATCTGCCCATTTTTTTTCCATTTAATTCCTAATAAATGTTCATGATGATTAAAATATAATTTTCACAATGAATTTTATTCGAGACGGGTCTCGCTCGCTACACGGTAGCTTTCTCAGTTGAACTTTCATAATAAATGAACACAGTTTTCGAATAAACCACGTAACATTCTTTCAACAAAATCAAAATTCATTATAAAGTTTTGTTTGTGGAGAGTTTTGAAATGAAAGACGAATACAGCTTCTATTGTTTGGTGAAAGTTTCTGAAAATGTGAAAGATTGACGATCAGAAAATGAATTGATGAGGGTGAGACACAAGTAAGAGCGCATGATAATTGTCGTTTTTTGTTTAGTATTCAGAATATCAAACATGATTTTTTTAATTCAGTAAAAATTATTCTAGAAACACGAATGATCTGAAAACAGTCAGTAACACCATACATATTGTCTCCTTAGATATATTATTTCACGTAAAATGCGACCATAAAGTGATCTATAAATGTATCAGTAGAAAAAATGACACACAAATAGAATTGGATGGAAATTGGTGTAACAGTTGAATTACTTTTTGGGAAAGTTGAATTACCTTGTGTGAAAATAAATGATGATCCGAGAATCACACGTTTCTCTGTTTCATTGTACGTGACAAAATTCGAATCTTTGTGAAAACAGCTTGATCATAGTTATTCCATTTAGAACCTCACCATTATTTCTCAAATCAATAACTTGATGCAGGCACATGGTGCTTTGAAATAAAATAATGCTGAGTAAGGCATGAAGGTACTATTTCAATAATATAAAAATAAATAAGTTATTTTATTTCAGAAAAAGTTTTTTCTATTACGATAAAGTGCAACACCTTGTCTGGAACTATTTTTGAAGGTGTATTTCATGTAATTTTTTGAATATTGACATTATTTTTATATTATTGAGACCAGATATAATCTATAATTCGCCGAGTTCTAATAAATAAATGAAATTTATGACACTATACACGTATATTTATTCAACTACCTAATATTTCTAGGTTGAAAAATATCAAGCAGAGGTAAATTATCCAAATCACTGTAGGTTTTCTTGAAATAATGTAAATTTTTTGATTAATTGATTATCATACTCTCTGAAATTTAAGAATTTTGAATTCCTGATTGAACTCATGTCTCTCTGAGAGAAGGTGAGATGAGACATACATAAAATCAATTTTTTCATTCTGGAAGTTGTCCTATTATCTTTCATGCATACTTCGAATGGTTTTCTAGTTTGACCTATGCTGTTGAATTATGCTACTTTGTGTTGACATGTATGGGTGTAAGAATTTTGAATGATAATTTTCAAGGGGGCTGGATAACGAAAAGTTGAGGAATTTTGTATTTCAATTAATTTTGCCATGATCAAGTCCAGGAAATCATTTGTGACTGTTTCCTTGTATCACGTGGAAATGATAAAGAACTCAATGGTACGTGCTTTCTAATTGTACAGACGAATAATGAAGCGGAAAAGATAAAGGGCTACCAAATACTAAATACCCTAATGAATTTGAAGGGTTATTTATCGAATTCAGGTCAGTTCTAGTCATGAGTATCATAGATATGTTTCTAAAGCAGTTAGTCCTGAAGGCTTCCGTAAAGCTATTGAAAATGACTGCATATTTCCTCGTGACTTCTTGTAACAAACTTGTTACCGGTAATTTTCACATCGACTTTCAATGTGAAGTAATGGTAGAACTTCCCAAGAGAAAATATTGATAATAATCATGAGGAAAATGATAATATTGATTTGGTTAATTGATAACCTATTTATTTTATAGAAATTTATATTGAATATAGGGTTGAAACAATAACTTTTTGTCTAATTTCTACTGAAACTTTCATTCGTTATGGCCGGTTTTGGTTTATTGAACCATTCCTGAGTGAACTCAAGTAAAATATCAGTATAAATGACGGAAGCTACTTTTTCTATATTATATTTAATAATGATGATAATAGTATGATAATGGGGTTTCAGCCTATCTCACCGACACAATGCGGTCTTGAAAGTGCTTCACTATCACCTTCGACACTCCTACGGTATTGACGAGATATCGCAGTTGCCTTATGCCCCGAAAATATATTGAATACATTGTTGAGCATGACTGGTGCCAAATTCTTTGGAACTATTCATTTCCTACCATCAGGAAAATACAGTCTAATGAACCCAATGTTGATATTTGTTCCGGGGTTTTGTTGTCCGTGAATATTGTTCGAGAAGAGAAGACAAAACGGATGAAGTATCGACTTTTCCGCAGAACCTACAAAGACCACTATGTTGAAATGGTTGTTCTGATCGTAGGCGTCCTAGGAGGAATGATACCCTCTTTACTCTCGAATCTCGAAGTCATGGTAACTTATCCCCCTTTTCGAATGAATCGGAATTTCAGGGACATGGCCAGTCCAGCGCAACCTCTTTGGATAATAATAATAAATAGGTTTGATATTGAAGAGAAATTCATCTGAAGTAATAAAAAAAAATCGAATGAGCTTCAGATCACATGTCACATTCGCAAATTGACCCATGCCTGCTACTTCACCTTACCTCATCTCATGTAATCATTATCTTGATATTTCAGCATTTTTATAGTTCTGAAACATATTATTGCGACAAAATGGATTGGCAATATGATAGATTGTCAGTATTTTCCAATAAGTTAATCATGCAAATACAAAATTGTTGATAGTATTGATCCTGAGCAACCGCAGCGTTATGGATGATTGTATTGAAAAAGGTATATGGTATAACGTTCGAAAAACACATGAAAAACATCAGGATAGTCATATGGAACATAGTTCACTCAGTTAGCTATCCTATCAGAAACGATCAAATATTTTGGAAATATTAGGCACATAATAATATTTTTAAAGTTCGCTGAAATGATGGAACATATTGTTTACGATGAGAAAATGAGAAAAAAACATCGAAGAGAATCATATGGAATACTGCATTATATAGTACCCTCAATTTCCACCTCATATAATTTCAGTTGCTCTAAAAACAAACTAAAAAGGAGTTGCTAGTTCAAGTTAAACAAAATATGAATGTCTTGTTGTGATCTACTGTTCAGAAGCTTTGGTGTAGTGATAAATGTTACTGGAGTTTTATCCCAACACAAATCAAAGTTCAAGTGAACACGATCATTTAGTGATCATCTTCAAGAGGAATCACTTGGTGATCCTATGGCTTGATGCTCTGTTCACTTTCCAACCTGCGATGAGAGATGTCAATGAGAAAACACAGGAGAACACCTAGGGTGAAGTGTCATTCTGAACCTATTCCCATTAGTTTCCCTGTTTTTTAGAATTGAAATAATTTACTTATTCTATGGCGTGTGTCTTTGTGTCTGTCACCCTCTTTCGTGGTGTTTGAATAGATATATACTCCTGCCAAGTGATGTATCACCTAAATTAGACTTTTTCTAAGGTTTGTACCTCCGCATTGAAAGGATTCATGACTCTGTGTTCACCTAATGTCATGCGGAACTGAACTGAGTCTACAGGGTCAGATGTATGGTCAACAGGGAGGCCAGTTATCCTTTCTGTAACAAAAGATCTGGAGAGAGAGTTTCAGATCTGAGTTCATGAAGGAAATGGAGGTTAATCGAATGACCTGATAGGCTAGGTAATGTAGCCAGAATATGACTTAAGGTCACTCCAAGAGTAGCCTTGCATGGATGAAGTCTGCATCAGGTGATCTGAATCGGAGGCAAAAAACCTCTGCAACACCACCTGAAAAAACCAATGCAACAAGAAGGACAGAACATCCTCGAACGTTGCAAACATGTCAGTTTAAAAAGTACCGCGCACTCAAAATCGAGCACACTACTGTCAACACTGACATGTTCTGCAATGGTCGCTGATATTTTGCAATGCTTGTTGCATTGGTCTGTATCCTGCCTAATGTATCGTCAGGAATAGATGACGTACAGATGTTCTCGTATGGGAAGGTTACTCCGGACATCAAGATGGTGATCTTGCACGTTGAACATCTGACAGCCTGAATAAAATACAATTCCAGAACTGCGTATTCTGGTCTGAATTTTTACATGCTACTTGAGAGGATCAGGAGAGCTGAATTTATTTCATAGACTTTATATCGGTGTGAGCCACAGTAAATCTATTCGATCAAATAGACCCACTCACTTCAGATCCACCTACTCATGTAGGAGCTTGATATAACGAATATTCAAAAGTAATCAATAATAAAAACCAAAGCATATTTTTCAATTGTAGCGTGGAGTAACTTCTCTATTTTGTTTGCCTTCGATTGAAAAAAACAAACATTACGTACTTCACTCCGAAAATCTGATATTCAGCTTTTGAAGTTTGCTAAATCAATATAAAAGAATAGAACTTGGTAAATATTAACAATATAATATTCTATTCACTGTATTGAAAAACAATTGTATCTTTCATCTTCTCAATTCTCAATATTATGGATGAATTATTGGAATATATGTTTATATGAATATATAATGACATAAAACCACATATTAATAATGGTTTTCATTCGTATCCGTTCCTGAGGGAATAAAGAAATTCACGAATGAGTGAACGAATGGAAGACGTTTTATCTGAGCTTTCTTTTCGCATTGAATGAATGTTCTGATTGTCACGAGATTATTCTCTTCAAAATGTATACTTACAATTATGAAAGTCACTTAATACTCATTCATCGCTGTTTCTCCGTACTGGTAAGTCCTAGAAAGCTAAACTCTAGTATATAGGTGCTTCTGGTCTTACATGCGTTACAAGAAAGAATTTTCAAATATTCCAGCTGGGAAAGCTCCACTGTGGATAATAGGGGCAAGTTCATATAATAAAATTACCTTTTTATCACAGTTTCTCGATACCGCTATATTTTCGAATACTGAAAATTTGTATATAGTGTAATGAATCTGAGGCCGGCCCTGACCTACACCGAACACATGACTCATCGAGAAACGCAACGAGAATTTCAGAAACGTGCCGAAATGACGAGAAAAGATCTGCAATGTTCGTTGCCGCAATATAAACGGCCTCCAGTCCCTAGGTTAGTCAGTTTGTACTTAGAAAGCAAATGGTAATCAAATTGTGAATATAAATTAAACGTGTGTATATAAATTAGTTAGTGAAATATTGTAAAAATAAATTAGTTTAAGACAGTTAATTCTTTTAATTCGTTACAATATACACCACGGAACATTGTCAACCACCTTCAAAGGTAGACAATAGTGTCCAGTGAGAGGCTCTGTAATTATTTTGAGCCGATTCCTGAATTGTTGAAGCAGTTCTTCAGATCTCTTCTGGGGAGGTCCCTTTATGAAGGTTTTTCAGTTTGTGTTTTCTCGTATGTACGTACTCTTTGTTTGAATAGTGTTCTGGTTCCGGTCTAAAGATTTTGGTACACTCACAGCTTGTTCAGGGCCTATATATGAAGTTAAGGATACGTGTCTAGCATACTAATAAACTTTTTCGTTGCCTGTGGTACCTGTGTGTCCTTTTACCCATTATATAGTCAATCTATTCCCTAGCATAAGTCTACTCATCACTGCCCCAAATGCAGCCTGGCGACCTGAGAAAATATTGATCCGCTTATTTCGTTAAGGACTCAAATTAATATTTCTTGTGCATTGCATACACCTCAACCTGGTCAACTGAAGTGTACTGGCCGAACGGGTAACTGAAATCGATATTTCTCGACTCGTCTGTATACCAGGTGTTTCTGCCGAGCATGCTCCTCGAAATGACTGTTCTTGCGGTTTGAAACATTACCCGCAAAGTTTGTGTTGATCATGTATTTTGGTGTCATGTGGTCCGAGAACATATTTAGTGTCCGTCCCAACACATATTTTAAAATTTCTGTTTTGCTCGATTCCATGTGGTTCGGGTTTTTGAATCTGAATTTTCCCAACATTGTTCCCTCTATTATTACAAAATGTAAAGGAGGAAGATTCAAGAGTGACTTCAAAATAGCTGTTGAAGTGGTTTTCATTGCTCCTGTTTCTCCCAAACATACAAGTATTTGCAATCTGCTTAGGTTCTTAATAGCGGTAGTTTATTTCAGTAAACCATAGATGCATATGATATGGGTTTAACCACCATATTCATTAAAGAATTATGTAAAATGTTGTAGCCAGATCTGGAAGTCAAGTTACCCTGGACAGTTTAGATTTGACCAGGTATTCTGAAGATGGTGGAGAAACAGATGAAAGAGTAGCAATTTTGGAATTCGAACTGCGGAAAGCAAAGGAAACAATAAATGCTCTTCGGAATAACTTGACAGTGGCTACCGGTAAATTATAAAAATTCCCGTATTCAAGTGGTAATTACTGAGTTTTATTGTTTTACAGAATCTGAAACGAACTCATGTGATAAAGATAATTCAAGAAATATAAACATTGGTGGTATAAAACCACATGAGCAGAGAGCATTGAATTTTCTAATAAATGAATATCTTCTGCTGCATAGCTATAAGCTGACATCCATCACATTTGCTGATGAAAATCAAAATCAGGTAAGGTAAGATTCAGCCTGAAAATTATTATAGATAAAATAAGAAATATTTAGTTTCTATTCCAAATTTATCTTTGTAGGATTTTGATGATTGGGATGATGTTGGTTTAAATATTTCCAAGCCTCCAGAACTGCTTGCCTTGTATAGAGATGGATTGAAACAAACAGTGCAAAATAGTGCATCTGTTTCAACACAAACTGATGAAAGCGAAGACCAGGAAGCAGTTGAAAATTTCACCGAGACAATTCAGAATATTGAATTACAAACTTCTAATAAGAGCGGTAATATCTCAAAACTCCAAGGCGAAATCAAACAATTATGTTCAAACCAGAAAACTCCTGCTATAGATTCCGTCTCAACAGAAATTCCATACACCAATCGAACAGAAGTTGATAAAGAATCAATAGATAGCTCAGACCCTCCTGAAAGATTTGAATTTATTGATAAAAATGTTTATCTGGAGAAAAAGCGAGATAGTATTGTTACTTTGGAAGACAATGTGTCAAATAATAGTTTTGATACAAGTGATTGGACGAATCTCAGCCTTCCTATAGAAATTAAGGAGAGTAATTCTCAAACAGAAAATAAATGTAGAAGTTTGGATCGAGATTTAAGGTAATAAAACTGTTTTTCTTCTTACTCACAGTTTTTCGATTCAATGCAGTTAACTGAAAGTTTCAAATACCCTTCTAGTCCTACTTGTATCTCGTATGAAAATTCTGGCACGCCGTGTCAGATCGAGAATTATTCCATCAGCTTCAAAAGAGTTCAATCTTGTTTTATAAGCTAATGAGGCAATAGACATTAGTTTAAATTTCATTTAGAGTTTTTGTGTTTTTGAAAATTTTCTGTTTTATGGTGAAAACAAGCATTTGTGGTGGACATAAGTAACAAACTGGTGAAAGTTGGAAATTAGGAAATTTTGTTCGATGTGCCTGCCGTCTCAGCCATATGGAAGCAAGGTAGTGATATTGGAAGACTCCAGAAGGTCTCTCAACATAGAGAGAATCTCATAAAGTATACCTTGCGATTTGATCTCTACAAACTTTATTTAAAAAATATCACGGCATGCTTCGCTAACACAGTAGCTTTTTCGTAGTGAAAACGTACATACGGAGTACGGTTTCACGAACACGGCAGCTTTTTCGTAGTGAAAACGTACTCTTTACGAACGTTGTTACGTACTGAGTTAGGGAAACATGTGATAAATAAATTACCTAATCGAATCAAGCATAAATAAATCTAAAAAGAAATGAAAAAAAATCGATGGATTCAGAATCATATGGTGAATAAATTAAAAAATTCAGATGCTAGCGGAGTTGACAGTATCTCAAACAATCTCCTTAAAAAATGTGCTCATGAGTTGTGTAATCCATTAATATATCTAATTAATCTTTCTGTTGAGCATGGCATATTTCCTGAAAAATTAAAAGTTGCACTAGTTACTCCAATATTCAAGAAAGGAGACCCTAATACATATGATAATTATAGAGGAATAAGTTTACTCTCCAGTATATCCAAATTATTTGAGTTAAATATTAAAAATCAACTGCTAACATTTTTAACAGCAAATCACCTTCTCTCATCGAATCAGCATGGTTTTACGAATAATCGAAGTACTGAAACAGCTCTATACGACTTCAATGAACACTTAATAACTTCTCTTGACTGCAAATTTCAAATATGCGGTTTGTTCATAGATTTCTCAAAAGCGTTCGATTGTGTAGATCACGAGTTATTACTTTTGAAAATGAATAGACTTGGGGTGCGGGGAATTGCTCACGATTTGATAAAGACATATCTTCAAAATAGGAAACAGCAAGTCATTGTACAAGGTGTGAAAAGTCAATCAATAACAATAAATCAGGGTGTCCCTCAAGGATCCATACTGGGACCACTTTTCTTTTTAATTTATGCTAACGATCTAATAAAGTACCTTCATGATCTTACAATGGTACATATAGTTGCATATGCAGACGACACCAACCTTTTGATTAAAGCAAAAAATCCCATAGTACTTCCAGAATTAACTGAAGTGGTCTATAATAAAGTAATTACATGGGCTACTAAAAACCATCTACCACTCAACATCAACAAAACAGTGTTAATGAAAT
>WOGN01007925.1:0-11562 GCA_015342105.1 Leptinotarsa texana | reverse complement strand
TCACTTGTTATTAAAATGGCATACACAAATGAGGAAATGGCTGATATGCATTACGTTTACGGTCTGTCGCAGGGGGAATGGGTTAGAAGCTTCTAGAATGTATGCTGAAATGTATCCTCAACGGCAGCACCCTTCACATAGAATATTTGCTCAACTTTACCAACGATTATGATTATGGTTCATTCGACAAAAGAACGCAGGATTGTTTTCACCATCGAGAAGTACTAACACCACAGCTTGAGGAAGCAGTACTTATTTTGATTGAAGAACAACCTATTACTAGTACTAGAAAGATTGCTTTCCAGCTAAATGTTGATCATATGATGGTATTTCGAATTTTAAAGGAACAACTCTTATACCCTTATTACCATCTGCAACGACTAAAGGCACTCTTACCGTGAGACTTTCTGAACCATATTGAATTTTGCAATTGGATGCTGGAAATGATTAGAAGAAATTGTGACTTTCTGAAGACGATAGAATTCACAGACGATGTAGTTTTTCTCCGGAAAAGATTATAAATTTTCATAATTTCCACATATGGGCTGATGAAAATCCTCACGCTATTATCGAAACTAACCATCAAGAACAGTTTTCTCTGAACGCGTGGCTCGGAGTTATTGGGGATGATTTAATTGGGCCTCCTCGATTAAATGGTGAGGCATATGTTCAATTTTTAAGAGAAGTGCATCCAGTTCTGCTGGAGGAAGTTCCTTTGGGCCTCAGAAGGGATATGTTTTTTATGCATAATAGGGCTCTCGCACATTTTAGTCAAGTAGCACGTCAGCATTTAACTGAAACATATGCAAATCAGTGGATAGGTCGAGGAGGACCACAGAACTTGTCCGCTCCATCTCCGGATCTCAATCCTCTCGATTTCTCTATTTGGGACCATTTACAGCATTTGGTTTATTGTACTCCTGTTCGCGATGTAGAGGACTTAAGAAACCGCATCATTGATGCGTGCAAGGTAATCAGAGACACTCCAGGAATATTTGAGCGAATACGTGGCTCAATGCGCTGACGTATAGATGCATGCGTAATGTCTGAATGTAGACATATTGAGCATTTATTATGATTTCTACATGTTGTGTGTTTTGTTATTAATAAATTAGTTTTGTTTATTACCTTTTAATCGTTTAATGCAGGTACTAACTACAAAATAACACAGTTCGCATTTATGACGATGTATATCTGTAGTTGTTCATAAAATAATATTTTGCTGCAAACTGGTTCATTTTGGGCAAAAAACCCAAGACACATTTTTTCTTAAGAATGAAACGGGCTCTCGGAAATAAATTTTTAAATGGTAAAAAATTGTACTACAAAAAGTTACATTGGAAATAAATTTTAGGGGTTGCGTTTTCTACCCCTTACAACCATGGGGTAAACCAAATAAATTACTGGGTAGGTGTCTTTTTGGTAGTACAGGAGAGAGAGAGAGAGAGAAAGAACTTTATTGTCCAAAGAACAGAATTCTAGTTAACAAAGTTTAGAAATACATTTATGTATGTACACATATATCTATATATACACATACACATATACACATACAAAACGTCGGGTTAATTTCAATATTGTAACTTTTTCAGTGCTTGTGAAAAAAATTGTTATACAAATTTTATGTACCCCTTTTAAAACTAGTATCTTAACAAGGGATGCTCCAATGAAGTTTCTTTATATGAAAGATTCTATCTTTTTTTTGATGAGGTATCACTATTACTATCTTACTTTTTTTGAGAAATATAAAATGCGCACGTGCATTTTCTAAACTACAATAACTTCCTTAGTTTACAATATTTCAAAATAATTTAGTGTTACTTGAGAAAGAAGTGTACTATTTCAAAGTTTTTACAATTATGCGGCATTTTATTCAATAAATTGAAAGTCTTTGACTTGTCACTAGGACTGTGTTGGGCAAGTACCAAATACAATATTTCAAATATGAGTTAATGTGATTTGAAGTGAAGATGTTGTTTTGTTTCTTTCTCTTCTACTTTCAATATTTTGTGTATTTGTGTACTAATTAAATATATGAAAGAATGAATGAATTTTTATTGAATAGGAAACATCCTAGTATACATTCAATTGAAAAAAAATTAGTAACAAAAGGAGATACCATTAACATGTACATACGCCTGTAAACATAAATCGATATACAGGGCGTTCCAACGAAAACTTCACCCTCTCCCTATAAGTCAGAAACGGACATGTAATCTAAAATTTCAAAGAACAACTCAAGTTTCATTTCTAAAGGGACTAATTCTGACATGGAAATCATACCCGAAACTTCATCCCGAGGTCATCAACTAGTCCCCCCTATTTTGTTCACTGGAATAGGGGGTCGAGTGATACATTATTTGAAAGGTCCTTTGTCCTTCTATTACTTCTGTAATCTTTTTCGAAATTAGTTCATCCGTTATTGAGAAATTAAATGTTGAATATTTTATTTAAGTAAAAACAGAAAATTCACTGTCACTCATTTCATTGAGGAAATCAACAAAAGTAATATCAATGACAACACAAGCAACGGATAAAGTGTTCAAAATGACCTTCATCTAGTTTCATACAATAATACAGTCTGCTTTCGAAAGTTTTCCTTACATTATGGAAGATGTACGGAGTCAGAAATAGGCATTCCCGAACAATTCTCTGTCGCAGATTCAGATTTGAAAAATTTATTTAATTAGTAGTAAAATTTTGAAATGGACGACACTGTTATTTTTTTCTGCACTGGTAGTTTCTGTTGAATCTAGTTGTCGCAGAACAAAAAGTAGATAGTTGGCCACTGTCACTTCTTCACGAATTATTATTCAGTCATCCTTGTTCACAGTGTTCCAACATGGTTTATTCTACTGAAGAAATAATAGAAATTGTTGCAACCTATTATCGAAAGGATGAATGTGCTAAAGCTGCTGCAAGAATTTATAATACGAATCATCTAGACCACGTGAGCCATCAATAGGTTCTGTTCAGAATAGAAAACATGAAGTATCCTGTCCTGTCAAAAATGACGGAGTTGTAGTTGCAATTTTAGGACATGTACAAATGGATAATCGACAATCTATCAGAGAAGTAGCTAGAACATCTAGTGTGTCAGCTACTAGTGTTTTTTTAGATTTTGAAAGCCCACAAATTCCGTCCTTTCAAAATAAGGATACTTCAGGAATTAAATGAAGATGATCCTGATCGCCGACTTCAGTTTTGTGAGGTGTTCAGCGAGAAATTGGTCAACAACCCAAACCTATTATGCAATACATATTTTTTAGACTAAAGATTTTTCATGTTGAATAGTGAAGTGGATAGACATAATTGGCGTTACTGGAAAGATATTAGAATCCTCATTTGGTGATGGAAACACATTCACAAACTTCACAAAAACTGAATGTCTGAGCCGGCATTCTTGGTAATCATACTGTTGGACCATTCTTCATTGAAGGTAATCTCAATGGAGACACATACTTAAATCTATTACTAAAGTGTGTAGATCCTATGGTTACACAAATTTTGTAAAATGATGACAATTTTGTAGAAAATGAAATAACATTCCAGCAGGACGGTGCATCTCCACCATGGTGCTGGATGGAGCTGGCCACTCGAGTGGAGACCTAGAGATCTAGAAGACCTGGCGACAAACAATTGTTCGGGAATGCCGATTGCTGACTCCGGGCATCTTTAACAAATGTAAGGAACGCTTTCAAGAGTGGACTGTATTATTGTATGGAACTAGATGGAGGTCATTTTGAACAATTTATCCGTTGATTTTGTTTCCTCTGATATTATTTGTTAATGTATTCCTCATTAAAATGAACGACAGCGAATTTTCTGTATTTTCTCAAAAAATGTTCAACATTCTTTACTCAATAACGAATGAACTAATTTCGAACAAAAATACAGAGGTGATAGAGGGACAAAAGAAGTTTCAAATGGTGTATCACTCGACCCCCATGCCATTGAAAAAAATAGGGGTTAGTTGCTGACCGCAGGGGGGTGAAATTTCGGGTATGTTTTTCATATCAGAATTAGTCCCCCGAAAAATAAAAATTGCCATGTTCTTTGAAATTTTTAATTACATGTCCGTTTCTGATTTACATGGGAGTTCAAGTTTTCGTTGGAATGCCCTGTATGATGATATTGGTTTCAAAAAACACACTTTAACCTATTTGTACCCAGAGGGTCGTTAATGACCCAACCCTCTTTTTTAATTTCTGTCGCACTTGTCGCTACAAGTTGAGAGGAAATATTAAGGTTTTTGGTAAGTCATCATTCCAAGTTTCGTCTGCATTGTTCGATTTTGTTCTGCGGCAAACCAGTAAAAAGTGATATAGAAGTGAAGTCAGTTTATTGCAATTTTGAAAACATGAGTCACAAATTATATTGGTGAGTAAGCAGTAATCTTTTTAATCATCCATTTTAAGTGACGATTGGGAACTTAGATACCCAATTAATTGAAATCAAGTAAAATGAATGAAGATTTACGTTATTCATAACCTGAAAACTGAAATATTATTTACATGGATCGTTATCGAACCCTTGGGCAAATTTTAGTATGTTTTAAATGTTATTTCAGGAAAAAACCGCTCAGTACAGCACAGCTGATGCTGAGTACAGCTGAACTGTTGATAGAAATAGAGAAGCTTGATGATGATGCCGATATGCCCAGTGATAATATCATTGTACCTCCTGAAGATATCGGATTTGAAACAGATGCTGATTCCGGTGATGAGGATTGTAATATCCTGACAGATTGAATACTCATCAATTGGACGCGGAAGCAGAAAAGGCTTTGGACCGTCAATACAGATCTTGAGAAAGGAACTACAAATATATCTGATAACATATCATGTCTGCCTCCAATTTCTTTGTCCGAAAACAGTGAGCCTGTGGAATATTTTGAGATATTTATGAATATAAACGTTATGGAGCACATCGTAAAGCATAGCGTTTTATATGTTTCTTAGAAAAATTACCAGTTGGAGCTTGGCACTGAGGAAATGTATGCATTTCTTGCAATATTATTCCTCTGTGGTTATGTGCCAGTTCCTCGGAGGAGAATGTTCCGGGAAACATGTGAAGATGCACATAATATATTCTTACAGCAACTTCAATGAAGCGAAATTGTTTTGAAGAAACATTCAGATTCATTCACGTTGTTGATAACAATAATCTGGCCTAAGGCGATAAAGTAACAAAGCTCCGCCTCTCACGGATATATTGAATAAAATATGTTTAAAATATTACCCCATCCAAACAGCTGTTTCGATTAACGAGTCAATGATCCCTTATTTTGGAAGAAATGGATGCAAGGAATTTATAAGGGGAAAGTCTATTCGTTTTGGGTACAAGGCTTGGATTTTAGCATCTCCTTGTGGCTATTTTATCAATACCACGGAATGTTTCAGATGTAGGATTAGGTGAATCTGTGGTTTTGCAGTTTTCCGATATATAGAAAAATTATTATGAAAACTTGTCATTTTCTTCATTCTTTGATGACTTTTTCACAAATGCCACTTTGATATCCAACAAATTAGGAAGAATTGGATTTTTTGGTACAGGTACAGTAAGAGAAAATCGTATCGACAAATGTCCACTGAAAAATAAAAAGACAATGAAGAAAAAAGAAAGCTGAGCTTATAATTTTGCTTCGGGCAGGAAGAATAATATCATTTCCTTACAATGGAATGATAATAGTGTAGTTACTCTGATGGCCGATGAACTTGGTGTTGCACCGCTTCAAACAGCAAAAAGATATTCTGCACAGAAACATTGTTCAATATAGAATAGGATTCCGAGATAAAAAGTGGTATATACCTATTCTCTATTGGATGTTTGACGTTTCTATGAACAATGCTTGGGTGCTTTCAAGAAAATTGTGATGCAAGCATGTTAACTTGACCTTTAGAAGACAGGTTGTTATATCCTTACTGAAAAAGTATGGTCAACCCCCAAGATTTTCAGGACCCTCAAGATATTCATTTACATCACGAAGCATTCGCTCATCCAGTCAGCATCTCATAAAATGCACACAAAAAAGAAGATGTGCATTATGTCAAAGCAAAAAAAATGAATATTGTGATCGATGCAATGTTCCATAGCATGATAAATGTTTTTTGAATATCATAAATAATAATCCCTCTGTTAGTTTCACAAAATAAATGAGAAAAATTACTGAATTTTTAATAATTCATTACATTTATTATAGCCCAAGGGGTCGTTAATGACCCACATCAAAAGTTGAAAATCATAAGTCTACTTTTTTTCAACATTTTTCTTATGGTATTCAATGCCCGAATGATTATATACAGAAATAATGAAAGTTTTTCAACAAAAAATAATTCTGGGCAGGAACAGGTTAATGTGAAATTTTATAAAACCGCTATTTCCTATTGGAAGACCACGAAAATAAAACATTAAGTGATAAAACAATATCTGGTTTCACCAAGACAAATGTTGATAGGCTAGTGCGATTGAAAAAATATTTTTTAGTTAAGCATTGTTGCCAGATGACACAATTATAACTTTCCTATTTTTTTTTCAAAATTGCTGGTTCTTTCTAAAACATTGTCAAATAAAAAAAGAGAACCATTTCAGTGGTGCTGAATAATTGCATCTGTAAAAAAATCTGATCAATTAATAAAAATTGCTCTGTGAATGTTTTTACGGGATTTGAAAATATTGAAAATTAAAGGAGTTATTGCATTGAACCGTTCATTTTTATGTTAAAAAGTAAGAAAAATATCTGTTCTGCAAAATCCTGTTTTCAAAGGAAACAAAATTTTCTGAAATATTTTCCATTCAATCAATTTCATATCCTTTATAATGAGAAAGATAGCAATAGTTTGACCATGAATTTGGGGACACAGTGAATATTATGATTTAATGACTATTGATATAACTTACTATAAGCCTTACTTTTGTTCTTCTTGGGTTCAGTTGCTACAAGCCTAGAACTTGTCTTCAGTTTTTTCTTTACATCTGTAGAGGGATTATCAAAGAGCTTTCTTTTAGATGTGCACATTGTACTTGGAGTTACTGATCCAGGAAAAAGGCAGAGTGCAGATTTTGCAGGTGTTAATGTGAGCATTGGTTGCTCTCGTTGTATCTTTCTGGCACTTAGCTTTTCTTTTTTTGCCTGTAATCAGAATCATATTCGAACATCAGAATGTTGGTAAAATTAATTTGAAAATGAATGAACAGTGCTGTAACGGAACCTTGCCTTCACAAGTGTGAAGCTTCCACATAAAACGAACTTATGCAGCGTCTGCAAAGATGCAAAACTTTTATTGGGTCTAATTAGTCAGTAACTTGGTATATGTATAAATTTCAACCATAATTGATTGAAGCTTCCCTATATACATAGTTTTTTTGAAATTATTAATGTTTTGGAAAGTAAATATACATGTTTCTAACCAAGGTATTTTTCACTAATAATTTTTTAGGTTTTGAGAATAATAAGGAATTACTTTCAGAAAGGTTGGCCACTTTAGGAAAGCCAAGTATATAAAAAAATCCAGTCTTTCATTTTATTTATAGGTAAAATGTATATGAAAATTTACTAACTAATAATATAGTTAATATTATGCTGTAACTTTTTGGAAAGAACTTTTAGGTTTGCCCTTATTAGATTTATTTTTTAAATTGTTGAAAGTGAAAAATCTAAATATCATCTAGGTACGCATAATTAACTCAGATTTTCATTAGTATTTCTTTTATTTAATAAATGGTTTTACTTTTTGATCCACTTTCTTAGAAGACAACTTTCATACTTCCATATCCGTCTCTGCTACATGGCCAAATCAAAATATGCTTTATTATAAGCAAAGTCTAGTAAAGTAAAATGTGTATATGGGACATTAAATCAAGAAATACAAACAATAAAATAATGCTTAGAGACAAGGGGCACCGTATATGGACAGAACAGTATTAAGCCCAGCTGAACAGTAAATGAAAATATATAATGCTACGTTAATGAACATTGATAGCCTTTTCATGTTGATTTCAATAACTCCACACTATATTAGTGCCTCCCAGCAAAGAATTCTTTTAATTTGTTTCTGAATGTCTCTTCATTGTGTATTCGCCTTAAATTGATGGGAAGGTGATTAAATAACTTCTTGCTATTGAAAATAATAGAATTTTATGTAACGGCTAGAGTAGGTGTTGGAAGGGAAATTAAGTAAGGCTGACGTGTATTACAAGTTGAGGTGGTATTAAATTGATTTTTATACTTTTGTGGATAAGATATACTGTTTCCAAAATAAAAATACATACTAAGATCAAAATTTTTTGATTCACAAATAAAGAACGGAATGAATCCTTGCATAAATATCTGATGGATTTTTTTGTAGAGAGGATACTATATTGAAATGAAATTGTGTACAATTTCCCCAGAAACAAATTTCATAATGTAAATAGGACTCAATTTGTTCAAAATAAACTGATCTTGTTAATAGTAGTATCTAACTCTGCAACAACTCTCACTGCCGCTAATCTTTTACATAAGTAGTCAACATGGAAATCAAATTTTAGATTTTCATCAATGTAGAGCCCAAAAAATATTTTTCTCCAAATTTAAAATTTTTACATTTTCCAAGTGTACTTCCCCTATGTTAGATCTAAATGTGACCACATTTGTTTTGTCGATGTTGAATGATAAAAGATTGGAATCGCATCACTCTTTCACCCTGCTTATGTCGACGATGATTTGATCAAGTAAATTTGAGGCGAATTTGAGGTGAATTTACCATTTATATCAACATGAACCAAGTCACTGACCTAAATGAGAAACAACACCGTCCCCAAAACGGAACCTTGTGGGATTCCATTGCCAATGAAAGGTTACTCTAATGAAATTCCATCTAATAGAACATTCTGCCGCTGATGAGAAAAGTATCAAATCGAAATAACACAGATCCTCTAAATACAGAAACTTCTAGCTTGCAAAAAAGTAGCATGTGGTCTACACACTCGTAGGCCTTAGATATGTCACAAAACATTGCCGCCGCAGATTCTCTTTCATTAAGGTTGGTGAAAAGGTTTTCCAGGAGTGAAAATATAGCACCATGTGTACCTTTTGAAGAGTGAAAGCGAAACTGGAATAAATTACATTGTTTTTCTCGAGGAAGGATATTACTCGTTTTTACCAGTTTTTCTATAACTTTAGACAAGACCAGTAGCAAGCCAAATGGCCTAAAATTAGCTGGGTTGTCAAGATCGCCTTCTTTATGTAGAGGAATGATTGTTGCAATTTTCAGGCACTATAGGAACATACCTTTGGAGAATGAAAAATGTATTGCCTCTGCCAACGCATTCATAGCCCTGTCGGGAAAAGTTATCAGAATTTTAAGGAAATAGCATCCCACCCCACCGAATTTTTATTTTTTATTTCACTTTTATTTTTTATTTCACCTTTTTTTTTTATTTCATTGATATCCGTTACAAACTTGATGACGTCACTTTTGATATGTTATGTTTATTGATACACCATTATATTTGAATGGCTTACTGGAGTATTAATTTAATGAATATAACTTACATTTTCTCTGTCAGCATGCACGTTATAAATATACTCTTCAATTGTCTTATTAAAAGTCCGAAATTCAAAGCCATGGTGTTTTTCATATTTATAAGCCAGCTCCCTTAAGGTGTCTTCAATTTTTGGAATTTGCTTGGACAGCAAGTTCCTCTCTTTTTCTTCTTTCAATAATTTGCCTCCTCTGTTATTGTAGCGGTCAGGGCCTGTTGCTGATTCTTCAAGTTCAATCATCTTGTTCCACAATTTCATATGTTTATTCAACAATAATATTATTTCCCTGAAAAAAGTGGGAATCTAAACTATGAACAGGTTAACAGGATGTTTTTTAAGTACTGTTATTATGAAGAAACGTTCCTATAAATATATGTTTCAGAAATATGGGGTGTTGAATTCGAAGTGAAAATATAAATTTTCCGTAGATACCTTGGAAACTTCTGAAAATGAAAACTACATATCATGGTCTGAGGTAATGTAGCTAATTTTATGTAGGTAGATGTAAGAAATACAAAACAAAACATGGAGTTGAGGGAATATAAAATTTAAAAAATTTCAACAAGGTATAAACTTTCTTCCAAAGGTTATCCATTTATTTTTATGTATATTTATTTGTACTCAAAAAAGGTGCCTTCATTACTAGGGCGCAATCTGATGAAAAATCGAAAAACACGAATGAAGAGGAATAGGAGAGCACAATTATCATTGTTCCCAATATTCTATTCAGTATTCTGTATAAATAAAAAACAAAAAACTGAAATTTCATGGAAATGGCTTTTTCAGTAGTTCAGAAGTTGCTCAAAATGGACACTTCATTTTGAGTTGCACAAATAAAGCCTTTTTCATGAACTTCCATAGTCAAAATTTCTCGAGTTGTTACTAATAATACTGCAATCAACTATTCTGCTTAACAAACCGCTCAAATGATTCGTGTTGGAGATGAAACAAATATCTTCCATAGGAATATTACACAACGAACTACATAAGTGTATATGGAAGAGAATTGATAACATTTTCACTTACATGTAAAACTTACCAATTTCAGCGTTATTGAAATAATTCTTTGGAAACTGCAAATTCTGAGAAATCTCGCAAGTTAAATGAAATACTCAAAACAATGATTATCCTTCGTCATCTCCTTTCACTTCACCTTTTTGAATACATGTGGGTAGGCTTTCTGAATAATTTCACACATAATTGATCTCTCACTGAAATTCGTGATATTTCATGACTATATATTGCTAAATCCGAATGTAATAATGACATCATATCGTATGAATTTTTGCCAAAATATGTTTTAATTTTCAGTAGCTTTCCGACTATCAACACAATAAGTAGTTTTCAACATATATTCATAGAAACTTTTCTTCCAAAATAATAAAAGAAATAACCCCTGAAATAACTGAAAAAATCTGTATAGAAATGTGCAAATACAAATTTCTACAAAGAAAAAATTCACTTACTTGTTTTCTTCATAATAGGCTTTCCATTTTTTCAATTCGATTTCATGTAATTCCAATAAATCCTCAGTGTAACAATCTGAAATATAGTACGGAAAGTCTTCTTTCGCTGATTCTGAACAGTGACACTGCTCCCAAATTGTAGTCAATTCATTTCTGAGTTTATCCACAAAAACCTTAAAATTCATATGATGATAATCGAGAAGAAATATGAGAAAAGAAAGTGAGAAAAACAAACATACTGGGACTACTACAAACAATTGAGGAATTATACTACTTGCGCAATAAAATCTGAAAAAAAAGCATTTTTCAAATTTAAATTTAGGGAAATACCAAAGCATGTCAGCGACGTTAACCAACTGAATAATGTTTATAAGAATATTTCAAAAAATATGTTGAAACCCAATGAAAATTTTATTGATTTCTATTCTGAAAACTTACAAAATAACATTAATGGCTACTTCTCGTTCGAACATATTAGAGTAGAGTAGAGTTTATTCTCTTGTGTGACAAATTAAAAAAATTGTATACAGTCGTCAAAAAAAAAAAATAGTAAAAGGAAAATTTTGTACT
>WOGN01007924.1:0-11563 GCA_015342105.1 Leptinotarsa texana | reverse complement strand
ATCAAGATGGAGTAGTAGAAAGCCAAAAATTTTTTTTCCCAAAAATTAATCACTCCTAAAAAATATAACCCCTTCAATTCTTGATAATATTACTCATACATATTAGATACATATTACGACAAATAAAAAGCGATGCAACAATCAAATTTCCGGGACAACACCAACACAAAACGAGATGAATCTCATTTGAGGTATGGTATGGCTTTCTGGGGTTTCTGTAGCAAGCAGTTGATGTAATCAGTGTTTGTTCTACAAAAAAGGGCGATAAGATATATATGTAGTAGAGCCATGCGTTTGGATCACTGAAGACCACTGTTCATTGAGATTACAATACCAACAATCTTCTACATCTTCATTCTAGAAACAGTATATTTAATTCAAATAAGAAAAAATAATTTTCCTTCCGAAAGAATGTAACACCCGACAAAATGCCAAATTACCTCTGCTAAAACCAACTTCAACATTAACTAAAAATTCCATAATATTTGATAGTCGGAATATATTCAATCATCTAGCATTTGAAATGAAAAGTATTACAGACTCAAAAATATTCCGAAAACGTGTGAAGGAACTTTTACTGACAAAAGCATATTATTGCTTGAAATAATATCTTGAAGACAGATTTTGAATACCTGAACCATAGAGGTTAAATGGACTTATTCACTTTATTTACTTATACATGTAAATCAATTCTTAATTGCTTTGTAGAATCTTATGACCTGTCTACATGTAAGCGTTAGACCCTGTATTGTTTCATTTTTACTTCAATTAATTTACTCTACTTCGACAAAGTACATTTTGAATTGAATCGATATGAATTGAACCACAACCGTTAGGTTGTAAAGTTAGTTGTAGGCCTATTAATGGGGATTGTAGGAACAAAAAACATATGGGCATTATGGGTGTAACAGAAAATTTAAGGCAGATTCTGCCAGAAACAAGACGAGACCGTACTACACGTGATATTTGAATGCAAAGCGCCTGCAAGACAATGGATATTGAGAAATCCGAGGATACAAGCTATATGAAGAAGCCAATATTAAGGCTAAGAAGTTTCGTCAAAGTAATAAAACTAGATCAACAGTTATGAACACCAAGCAGCATCAAAATAGATCTGCAATAATCATCAAAGTGAACCAGGCGACAAGTCAGCTCCTCCAGCAAGTGAATAAATAGAATGTTTTCTCCAAAACAAGCACTTTTCTCAATCACCAGAGATGCAATAGTCAGCGCGCGTGTCACCAACCAAGTATGAAGATTTCTACAATAATTTTTTTTCAAATTGTGGATGGTAAAAATTTCCAAAAAAGGTTGATGAAAAACTTTGATATTTTTCACGAAAAATATCTTTTGTTCAATAAAATTTCCACCGTAATGGAGTATAAAATAATCGAATTCTTAGAAACAATGTAAATTATCAAAAGATAGTAATACATCATCAATTGGTGTCTCTGTCTCTCTTCGATGTACTGAGTGCAAGCAGGTGCAAGGTACTCTCTTTGATTAAACGCAAACGTTAAATGTTTTGTCTCCGATTTACCTTGTGGAATAAAATGATGATCTATTATTAAAGTATGTATTTTATCGCGACGCGACACAGCAACCATAACAAAACTTCTTGTCACTTCTTGGGTTGTTATTACTCGACAATATACCTATATAGGTAATCACAAAGATAAATATTATTTGTGTAAATAATTATTTCCATAGATAGATTAGATCTAATCACGTAATTGAACAACATGTTTCAAGTAGCTATAAAACTTGGTAGGTGGAATGTGAAGTCTGAAGAGAAAAGAGTTGGCAAAAATACAGATTTTTTTCTGTCGGAATAACATAAACAAAAAAGAAAAACAAAGGTTTAGGGAAACTTACAAAAATATATTGGCTATATTGGTGCAGGTAAATGCAAAATAACAAGAAAAATTAATTATGAGAAGAGAAGAAGGAAAAATTTATTATTGGTACTTTTAAGTAATAATAAAGCAAAATAAATTGCAATCAAGTCCTACAAATTGATGAATAATTTTTGATCCCAATGACGATGCATAAGAAAAAAATCTGCCTATGTTTGATTGGAACAAAATTAATTTGACATTTGAGAAAATCAAATAATACTCGTATTACTGGGGAATCTCAATAGAAGAAGAGGTAATAAGAAAAAAAAATGGTACATACTCGTATAGTACCCGTATCGAGGCTTATAATAGTAGCCTGTTGAGACCATCCAGTGCTAGATCTGTCGATTTACCAGTCTGGTACGCATACTGGCGGAAACTACCCAAGAGGTCTTTTCTTGAGCGTTTGGTCTATCATATATCGATCTAGCAACCTTTCTATGGTTTTATTCAGAAAAAACGTTGACTGTTGTGTCTGTTCTGATATTTTTTCTATTTTGGACAGCAAGTCTACTTTCATCTGTTGACACCAGGCCACAGCAACACCATTTTTTAGTAGGAATGGAATAGGATAATTTGGAAGAAGGTATCTTGAAGAACCTTTTTTACCTGCCTAATACATCGATCTAGCAGCCTTCGAGATGACAATAGACTGATGAGTATGTACATCTTTAGTGTCTGGTGTAATATTCTGACCATTTTGGGCAGGAAAACTACTCCCACCTGTTTCATACAACTGGCCATACACCAGACCAGACAGACTCTGATAATCCTGCTCAGATGTATCAGTACATTTCTTTTTATACTAGAATCGGGTAGATTGCATCAATGCCTAGTGATTTGTACGGATGAAATTTTTGGATCGCCCATCTGATCTTGCCGGCTCTCCTGGATTCAGCGGCTAGCTTCCAATACCCTGCTGTGGGTCTTCTAAACCTTTTTGAGAGAGATCCAATTCCGACACAAGGTCTTAAGTTCAGATGTCGCTGGAAAATGGGCCGTGTTTAATAAGCCTGAAGCTTTCCCTCCTCTGATTCTGTGTTGGTTCAATCTTCTTTTTTGACAAAACTAATTCTACTGGCAGTACACTTGTATAAAGTTTTTCATTACAATTTTTTTCAGATTGTGGAACGTGGAAATTCCCAACAATCCAAAAAAGTCGATAAAAAAGTAAATTTTACATCATTATGAATTTTTAATCCAAATTAGCGATAGCTTTGTCTGATATTCCACATACTGAAATAATGAAATTGTCAGATATTTGAGTTGAAAAATAGAATATAAAATGTAATGTTTTGGCGTTTTTCTAAGGGAAGACGTCATCACCTTTACTTTCTTGGGCTTGTCTTCTGACAGTGTTTATCCGATAATGCAGTCGTGGTTCAGCCCAGTACCATTGATGACACCTATGGTATACCGAAACAACGTTGTCTGGTGTTGAATTACGAATGCTTCCTTTTTGGACTCTGCAGCTTTCCATTACTTATATTGTTTTGACAGAATAATTACCTAATAGTGTTGATGTTTTTTATAAAATCGACCCAAAATCGCAACCTGAGTTTTTCACTATTAATGAATTTTAAAAATTAAATCAATTTTCTATTAGAAGATTCGGTTGGTCGGAGCAGTAACCACATCGTTTCGTTTTCATTAGTTTGTCGACTTATATCGGATGCACAAATTAATAAAGCATGTGTATTCTTCCATCGCCCCGATGGTAATTAATTTTTATGTAGTCATAAAAATTAATATTGTTGTTTAGAAACAAGTTGAGTTTGACTCAAAAATCCGCCACTTAGGTTCAAAATAGAAATAGTATTATCTGAACAAACTTAATCTAAAATTGCATGTAGAGCTCAAAAATGTTGAAATATACAGGGTGTTCCATTTGAAAAAATTAAGTTCCACTCATTTTTTCATGAGATCAAAGTATCTGCATTTTTTGAAGACCCTGTATGAGGCAAATGAAAATATGATTCAGAGTGAAGATCCTCATAGTATCACTCCACTCCATTTCAAATTTGATCGTTTTAGTGCAAGAGAGTTCAAGATTATCAGCATTTATAAAAGTTCATGTTTGGTAAAAAAAATATCGAAATTAATTTATATCTTCTAAACGGTAATAGATAGGTATAAGGAAATAGTATATGAATTTGTTGACAAAGTGATAATGAATCATAATATGATATTATATACGGGGTGTTCCATTTGAAAACTCAAAGAAGCCGCTACTTTATAGTAGAAGAGACAACGCCGCTTCGTCTAAAATATTTTAAGCGTGTAGGTCATATTGACTTATGCATACTGTGGAATGTTCAGGTTGATCCGTTGAATGGTTTGCCAGAAACGGCTAATTAACGCTAATCACGAAAAACCCTGTATAGAAGAGTAAATACAGAAAAGGTTTGGGGAATTATTGAAGAAGTCTTATACAAAACTCCAAAAATATCAGCAATCATAAAAGCCGGAAGAACCAAATGGATAGGATATTGTGGGATGATTACTACAACTAGGTAACTACAAATTTGGCAAAAAGTGGATAACTGCAAAGAAAAATTCCGTCAAGTTCGCTGCACAACATACTACAACTAGGTAACTTACTACTTAGAATGTTCAACGGTAATTATCAGAGAGAAAACTAGGCAAGTTCACATGTTTAGTTGTTCAACATATTGATTTGTTTGTCGTTTCTATCAAATTTGTTTTTTTTTGTAAAATGAGACAATTTTCGAAGTGTATTATTGTCAATACAATAATAGATCGCAAATAAACAATTTATCTACAAGGCTGATTTCCAAAACTGAATATAAAACATAGCAAAACATCATTCTTTTATAAAATAATCATATTTGAAAATTTGGTATCTAAATCAACATGAAAAATATTTTTAGTGCTAAAACTGGGTAAGTGGTAGTAAAATGACATTTAATTAAGCCTTTAAATTTTACCGAAATCGTGAAAAAACATTAATTTGTGTTTTCCCCGAAACAGCTGATTTGTAGTTACCTAGTTGTAGTATTCACCCCACGATATGCATACAGATAGGAAAATAAGAGAATGACCAACATGATAGTGAATAGAGAACCACCACATAGAATTGAAATTTATTCATTACCCAGTAGAAAGTTTGATATAACTTATCGAAAACACAACGAATCGGCGTTTTCAATAATAGCTCGATTACATTCTGAATTGAGCTTTCAAGCAGCTTTTGAGGTTACATCATTCAGTTCATACACCGAACAATGTACAAGAAGCGTCATACGAAAATAAATATTATCTCATTGGACCAGGCAACAAATCCTGAGAATTAGACAAAAAGTGCAGATTTCTTAAAAAAAGGAACAGACCATAAAACATCTGGGCAGCAGTTGAGAATTTCGTTGCAATATTTCAACGAAAATATTCAAGGACATCACGAGTTGGATTTTTCAACATTTCTAATCTTAAGTGTAAACCATCTCGTTTTGAAATTGATAACGTTTACGGCTTGTTAATGATAACATAACTATTTTGTGAACAAACATAAGTAGCATCGGTTTAAAAACGTTTGTTTACGAAAAGAATAACAATTAACAATTGTTGCATCAATTCTCTCTCGTTCAATTTTCTCAACCTTAACATCCTACAAGGTGTTGTTTTCGACGTAAGTCAATAGTTTGCTATTGAAATTTATTCTGATTTTCACTATAAAAGGTTTACAAAACCGTGACATGTGTTTCGCTATACAATACCTTTCTCAAGAAAAATTTGATTTACTATTTTTGGATTGAAACTTTTTATATTCTGAAAACATTTCTATGATCTACGAGTCGACCAAAAAATTAATTCTAATCTAGTTTTGACTACCTGAAAAGAGCGGATATTCACTCCAATAACTACTAACTAGTATAAAAGCATGATTAGCTGGTATACTATATAATGAATATGTGATATTTATTGGTTTATTGACTTGTTTTTCACATAGTTGTTACCTTTTTTTACTTGTATTTACCTGCTTTTACTATTAAATGAAATCATTGTATTTCCGTTGTTCAAGTAGTTCAAACTTGATTAGAAATATCTAATAGGATCAAAGTAATGTTTTTAGAACATATAATGTTTCAATATTGAAGTACTCAATCAAATCTTGCTTGAAAATATGTGACTTTTGATTGTAAGCATTATCAAGTATCGCCCCGTTTCAGTGAAGATGTGAAAGTGTTTGAAATCAAGGTGGTAGATAATAATATTTTTGATGATATAAGAGTATATAAGCTGATTTTCGGCTCTTGCCCAAAACTGTATCTTGGCCAAACAGGGAGAACATTTTTCCAAAGAATTAAAGATCATCGAAATAGTTTTGTAAATAGAAAGAGTAATTACACATTTTATCAGAAGGTCATGCATTCAATCATGAATACGACGTGTTACATTTGGAAGAGAATAGTTTGAAACCCAATTTTCTAGAATGTTTAGAAATCAATAGATCCAAGAATTCGAGTAATTTACTGAATGATAAATTAGAATTGAGTAACTCCCTGTTACTAAATATTTTTCAAATGTGGAAACTGGCACATAAGTTCAGGTAATTTAATTCATTACAAACTCAGGTACTTGAAAGGTAGGTACTTCAAATTGTAAAATTAGGTATATTAAGCATTGCATATGTAGAATATAGATAGTATAGATAGCAAGAAGCCATCGCATGGCGAAACACGTGTTGCGTTTTTGTAAAAGTGTTTAGAGAATATCTCATAATAAAGTGTTTTTGAATACGTAATTATGATTTTCATCAAGTATCCACCAATTCCATCATATATTGGATATAGTTGATGCGTCAATCCATTAGTCATCTGTCCAAAACCACAAAATGCGGCTGACTTTCTTGCAACTAATTGTTCCCCATCCTTGCATTAGGCTACATACACTCTATTGATCATGTTAGCGAGTCAGAAAAACACGTGTTTGCAGTTTACATTTTTTAGTGATTTGTTCTTTGTGATAAATATCAAAGTCATCCACAAATCCACCTCTAAATTATTATTGTAAATTTTATAAAAAAAGTATTCACGATTTCCCAACGAAAAAACTTCTCCTTTAATTTCTAACCTCATAAGAATGGATCAGGACCATACAGCCAGAAAGTAGTTTCAACTAACTGAGTAATAAGTGTTCTGTAATGAAGCAATTGCTTGTAACACTAAGTTAGATGTGCTAAAACTAATTTACTGTGAACTGTAAAATCCATGTTGCCATTTGGATTGCCATTCTGGGGAAACCAACCCATGCTGTGAAAGCTATAAACCACACAAAAGTGGTAAGAATCATGTAAGAGCACCTACATTTAATCAGCTGTCCCCACCAACTAGTCCTTACTCACCCTACAAAATAAATTTACACAACTATAATACATAAAGAAGATGGCTGTGGACCAGGACTCTGCAAGTTATCTGTTCTATTCTATTTCATCTGAATCTTGGGATAATATTCTCATAATTTTTGACAGTAGTGGGAACTTTTTGCACGGAGCGACTGACCAAAATCTTGGTACCCTTCAACACCGACTGGGTCAATCTTCATCACTCCTTCGATAAAGTAGTGAAGAGTTATACAGTGTGTAAAAGACAAACCGTCTAACGGAATGAACTCATTATTTCGGTTATGCTTCATATTTTTAAAAATCCTGAAACACGTCAAATTCAAACTATAATTCGACATACTTCAACGTAAAAATGCTACCCCTACCTTCAATCTCCGTCGAATGACAGGTACAACCCCCAGTTTTAAAATATAGGCTTGTGATATATGGTTTGAAAGGTCTCTTTATTCTCTATTCAAAAATGTTATCGCTTTCAAGTTTTTTTGCAGTAATCAAATTGAAATTGAAAACAAAAGTCGAAGTTCAATTTTTATAACGATAAATCGTTATTAACTGCTCTTCCACTTAACTTCAGAAAGTCGCTGCGGTGTTATAAAAGCATTATTATAAAATAATACGTTCTACTGTAATCAAGGCATGGTATGAAGTTATTAATAAAGTGATCACTGAGTTTCAAATGAATATTTCTTGAATCCAATTTAAATTCGCTGAAGCCCATTCTTTTTTTATTAATTCAGAAATATTATTATATATTGCGCAAACTTGTTAACTGAAACTGCGTCTGAAAAGTTCAAGTCGAAAACTAGAAGGTGTTAATAAACCTTTATTTCTAACATTGAGGTTGTGAATATCTGTCCGATGAGTAATTTTTCTATGCAGATATGTTGGGGTTTTGGTCAGTATGACTTTATGGAAGAGTACTGCAGAATGAAGAACTCTTCTATTACTCATATTCAACCAGCCAACAGTTTTAAGTTTATGTGAAATTCTTTAATATTAAAGAGAACAAAAAACCACCGTCACTAACTCAATTGACATTAGTGATAATATTTCAAAAGACCCAAAATTAACTCTTGTTGAGAAAATCTGAAGGGCCCTTGAAGTACCTAGGTAAGTTAATTCTCCCGTCATGAAAATGGATACTATTTTCTTCAGAATGAAACAGTATGATCTATGTTTCATTTTTTTTTGAATTGATAACATTCCATACTCTGAAACGAAGTTAGCTTGAAAGGTTATTATAAACGCGAAAAACAATAAGAAGCATTGAATTCAATACGATTTTTTCATCTTTCACCAGTTGGAACTTCAGTTCATACTACCAAATTACTACACAGCACATAAACAGCAAATTAATTCATTAAACTTATTAGAATTATTTGAATTTTTATATGCACAAACTATCTCTCATTCGTCATTATTCGCCTCTCAATGTTGGTTAGTTGAATCATTGAGAGAATATATAAAGAAAATTGATTACTAGTGAGAATTGGGCCCCGAGTACTACTTTCATTAGTACTAGGTTAGGTCCAAAGTGAGTGGATCTATTCGACGCTCCACCGCAACCCGCAAGGATTTATTGTAGCTCACACGTATTCACACTCAACCAAATAAATCCAGCTTCTTAATGAAGCCGATTAGTTTGTACGGTGGTCTTTCAGGTCAGATGGTAAGAGTACAGCTCTGCCGAACTGTAAATAAACGCCTTGGAGTGAGCCAATCCAAGAAAGTTCTGCCAGAAGTCCATAAATCTGTTAAAATTTCTTATCGAGGAAAGTCGATTTTGTCAATTTGCTACCAATTTAGATGTTGCGAGGTAGGAGCCAAGAGCTTCCAACGCCGCATGACTGTCCGAGAATATTTTTATTGACATGTGTATGAGGTTGGATTCATCCAATCACTCCACACACAATTCAATAGCATAAATTCCTGCTTAAAATACAGTCGCATAGGTTCCTAGGCAGGTTGATATATCTGTCCTGGGTCTTCGACTGAAAACACCTGCACCGGAACCGGAAGGTGTTTTTGATCCATCTGTGAACCAACAACTATCTGCTCTTAATATTTCCTTCTCCTGGAGGATTCAGTTCTCTCTACTCGGAAACAGTACTTTATAAGGTAGGTCGTAGCTGACAGTTGGAGGCATAAAGTCAGAGGCCATTCCCAGAATGCTGCGGTTTTCAGTGTCAACAAACAGTTAGTTGGAGTCTGCAGTGAATTGATTTGTGCAATTGGCAATTTTTGCCAGTACTTCACTCGTCTTCGGAAGCTGAACTTAATTTTTGTTGCAGGGAATACTTTTGCATTGAACTTGAATGTCAGTAAATAGTTTTCACCCATTTGATTCAATTGATAGTAGTTTCTGATCCATATGTGAACCAACATCTAACTGCTCTTAATATTTCTGTCTCCCTATTGGTACTAGTTTCATTTTCTTTATTCTTCACAAAGCAGGAGGCTCCTGATGTCCAGTGTGCTAGTAACCGGGAAACTAGTTGTTTGTCGGCAGGCATTTACCAGAACCTACTGAGAATAGATGAAAGAGATGAATATTTCTAGATTCCATTTCAAAACATTTATTCTCTTTTACGTATTTATCTCTCCTCAATACAGTCTCTACATTCATTTGATTTCTGAAAAAAAATTGCTTTATGAAAAATTCTACTTTTTTTCCTAGGGGACCTTGTTCTTTGAAGTGTTTTGAAAGAAGTATGATTTTTAAAAATTTTAAATAAACGTTCAATGTTATATCATTTAATAATATTTGAATTGAAGGGGTTATATTTTTAGGAGTGAGTAATTTTTGGGAAAGAAAGTTTTTGGCTTTCTACTAATCCATCTCGATACAAAGAAAAAGGATGAGGGAATCTTCCAAAGAAAGGAAGGAAGTCATCAATTTAAAAATAAGTAACTATACATGGATGTGTAGAACATGCAAAAAAGTAACTTTCAGACATAAACTGACAGAAAGTCCTCCTGAAACAGCTACTTCCATATAAACATTGAATTACACGAAAGAAAAAATCTATCGAAACAAATACTTCTTCATGAACACTGAATTATACAGAAGATGCTTTCTTCTATTCAGTTTGTATTTCAAACATTCGTTATGGAATAAAAATCAGATATCATTCACATGAGTTCTACTTTAAATGAATGGTAACATATTGAACTTACATGGAACACTGTCATCATTCAGTACCGAATTGGATAACACTATAGAAAATATAAAATATGAAAATATGAAATCCAATGAGTATCAGACTTGTCTAAATCTAAAAATGAATATTTATAAATCATTCGCACATACCCATATGAATGTGTAACAATAAATTAATACAATGGTTGATGCGTGTGAGTGGTATAATGTTTGTATGACATTTAAATAAATGACACAAATGTTATAAGCGGTGTGTTAGAAATTATGATGAATAAATAAGGTAAAATGGATAATTCTGATGTACTAATATATAATTATGAGATTCTATTGTAAAGTAATAACGATTTTGTTCTTTCACACATTTTTTACATTGATAAAAACAAATATTTGGCTGTCTGCATATAAATTTCCTCAACGACTTTTTGAAATGGTGAAATATATTAATGTTTTTTTTATCGTATTGAGAAGAGTATTGATTAATTTTGGAGCCCGATAAGTATATGTATACTGCAAAAGTGATTTTTGTGTTGATCAAATTACATGAGGATTTTTTTTCGGTTGTTGTAATTGTGTGACGTAAGAGATAACTTTTCTTCTTGGGGAACGTTAAAATTACATTGAAATAAAAGAGATGACGAATGTTTTTGTGAAGTACACTACTTCAAAAAAGTCTTATTTTGCCTGGTTGAGTTTGGATTCGTTATTTTCTTCATCTTGTATTTGTCTCATTCTACAATATCGTTTACTTACCAGGTGGAGTTACAATTGATGTTTCTGTTTTTGTGAATTCTTGAGAAGTACTGGTTTATACGCTTCGAGAACGGATTGAAATAGTACGGAAGCGTTGAAGGGCCACACACATTTTTTTTTCGATTTTTATACTTCTGACTTTCATCTCAGAATTCTAAGTTGCAAGTCAGAATTCTGACTTGTATATCAGAATTCTGACTTGCAAGTCAGAATTCTGACTTGTATCTCAGAATTCTGACTTGCAAGTCAGAATTCTGATTTGTAACTCAGAATTCTGACTTGTAACTCAGGATTCTGACTTGCAAGTCAGAATTCTCAGAATTTTGCCTCAGATGCTCTAACAGATCACTGCGCATCCAGCAAAAATACATGTGATGATGACATCTATGGTTT
>WOGN01007923.1:0-11563 GCA_015342105.1 Leptinotarsa texana | reverse complement strand
TGTAAGAAGTTATAAATATTAATTAGGTTAAAATTCAAATATAATTCCTATATTTTCATTAACAATTCTGCAATTACATGGGCAGGTAAGTGTTGTTGAATAAATTAATACTGAATAAAAATTGGATAGGTTAGGAAAAAATGATAAAATATAATATAATGGTTTATGAAAATTGACAAATATTTATAATCATTGATATATCGATAGTTCATTAACTATATATTGCGCATTTTTGACCGGAAGCACCGGTTTGCCTGACGTGATCTTGTGACCGGGCGCTCTCCGCCGTCTATCTCGAAAACGGTTCACCGTATGAAAAATTAACAAAATTTGTAGAGATTTTGTATCCTATAATATTCATAATGAATATAAATAGCAAAAACCCATAGCAAATGAGATATTTACAAAAAAAAGTTAAAAAAAAAATTTTTGTGACATTTGACCTTGAAATTTAATAGTTGCGTACAACCTACCATATGTAGGTTTTGAAACAACTTTCAGGGTGTCAATATTCAAGTATTTACAGACTTACAGCTGGGTATCTCGAATTCCGTGGTAAACTTACTATAATGACTGGACTAAATGTATTTTGGTGAGCTTCACATTAGGTGAATAAAATATTTCGATCGCTTCGTGAATAAAAAACTAAGTTTAATTTGAAAAAATCACATATACCTTTATTGAAATACTGTTAGTTAAATTGGCTGGAATTCTGTGTAACTATATTTGTAGTTCGTGATAGTATTTTATTAAGACTCGAATAAATAGCAAGGAACGGTATCCGATTAGGTAGTGTGGGTACTCCGTTCTTCTCGTTCAATCCATTGTTATGTGAACTTTGCTTCAGATCTAACTGTGGAATTTTCGCTTTACAATGGTATGGATCCGTGCTCAGAATTGCACGTTAAAATGTAATTTTTTTGTCTCTAACTTGCGAAAGGTCGAATTCTGAGAGTAACCGTTTGTGAAGTGGCGACAGCTGTTTGATAAAAAAACACATACTAACGATTTTTTCTCATCTGACATTTTCTTACAGTAGTTATTGGAAAACCCAAAATTGAAGTCGGTACAACTGAAATTACAAGCAACAGCTAGTGTACAATGAAAATATAGCCCCAGAATTGGTTTCTAGTTACAAAACATCAGTTTTATTTCCATCCAGGTGTGTGCGGACACCTTCACGAAAAACCGACACCTGGAAGTAAGCTCCCTTTGATTAAATTGATCGTTGCTTCTTAGTCGATCGCATTTGACCACACTCCCCCATAGTAAACAGAACCTACCCTTGAATCAAAATCTGATGACTGAACAATGACAGAAAAAAAATCATATAGTGATTGTTCAAAAAAGCGTTTCCACCAACTTCCATACAATGTATGAACGAGCTTCCATTGCCGCCATCACATGGTTGAGAATATTATTTCTCTGCAATGCCTTATGATAGTCACTCTGAAATCTTATGGTGTTGATTCTATCTCATAAACCTCAGACTCCAAATAACCCCATAGAAATAAATCTATAGGAGCGAGATCCAGAGATCTTGGTGGCCATTCTGTAGGACCTCTTCAGCCACCATCCTGCTGATGGTGCACCTCCGAATAAGTTTGTATCCTCCCCAACTGCCCTATTGATGCCGGGTATTATTCGATTATCCAACATTTCAAAATACCACTAGGAAATTAGCATCGATTAAAAAAAGTTCTATGATGAGGTCACCTAAAATTCCTGCCCAAACATTCAGTTTTTGAGGTCGATGGGTATGAACTTGAGGGTATAAATGAGGATTCGTAACAATCCAATGTCAATAATTTTGCCATTCAAACTGAACGTACATTCATTATACAAGAAATTCTGATGCAAGTTGATCCGTTCAGCGAGACTTTCACAAAACTCGATACGTCTATCGAAATCATCTTCGTTCAATTCATGAACCAGTCTAATCTTGTATCGATCATACTTGTACTCATGGAGGATCCTGAAAAGATTTCTACGACTGATTTCTGATCCTCGAGATAACTTAGTGAGAGATTGCGAATTTTTCATTAGTCCAACGTGCCTTGAAACTGCAGTACAAATAGCTTTATCTGATACAGTTTTTTTTCAATAATTACGAAATGTATGTGTGTCGTACATTTCTTGCTGGATGATGAACATTAAACATAGTAGCTCTAGCACTGTTTTCATTCTGGTAGTACAAACTCAATTCGTTCTCGAAGAGTATATAAACCATTGCTTCTCAAAAATTCACAAAAACAGAAACACCAATGTTAACTTCACCTGGTAGGTAATGGTTAGTGTAGAATAAGACAAATACAAAATGAAAATAATATCGAATTTAAATTTAACTAGGCGAAATGAGACTTCCGAAAAGTATTCTTCACAAAAACACCAATGAAACATAAGTTACAGATTGTACAGAAGTTCATTCAGGGTGGCTCGTTTTTGACTCAAATAGTTTTCAGTTTCCTAACTATGAGGTTCAGACCATAATGTATTCAAATTTGTTAAAATCTATTCACCATGGAACATCTGATAATGTAAAACAATTGATCAATCAAAGCGCAATGGTGATATGCTGAGGGGGTGCGAAAGTAAAAGTTAGATCAAATGTGAATATGTGTCCCTCTGTATACTATTGTTGAGGTGTATCTCCCGAATCATAAGCTTCAGACCATATGTTTTATACTTTATTGAAATCTGCTCATCATGGAGCACCTGATGATGCGGAACTATATAGGGTGATTCTTTGAAAAAAATTGGTGACATGCTCTGGGGGTGCGATAGGGTAAGTAACATCAAATATGAATATGTCAAAATGTGTCTCCCTGTATACTATGGTTGACGTGTTTTTAATTTTTCCTGCAAATCATTATACCAAAAGTTATTCAGGGTGACTTATTTTAAATCGTGTTGGAAATAACATGTTGAAAGGTAAGACCTCATTAGTCCTTAACTCGCACAAGTTTCGACTTTTGAGAGTGGTCGTCCGTAGGGGTACGACAGCTGGTTGACGAAAAACATATTTTAAACAGCTTTTTAATGGAATTCACTGTATATCTCACAATATACGTTACTCAAATATATCTTTTCATTCAGATGAAATAAACACATTCCATCCAAATGTTCATGATATGATATCAGTACGCTATTGCACAAGACAACAAGAAGACTATTTCTGGAACTGAACGTTTTATGTAACATGGGAATAAGCATAAATTGGGAATTTGACACCTTCGTATTCACATCCTTCTAATGTATTTTTACTAAATGAACATCTCCTATTTGTCATTATCATTCATTTTCTTTCACTCTTGTTCACAGGAAAAACTACTTTCATTAGTGGGAAATCATAATCATTGTCACAGAGTTTGTCATATTGTTACTTCAACGCTTTGTCTAGGTTTAGTTTAGTTAATGTGTAGAGATTACAAGAGAATTATAGGGTAGCATGATGAAAATATATATTCTGGAAGTATCTATTATTCTAATGAACTGACATATTTGGACTGAAGCACTCAGAAGTATGAAATAATTTATAAAAACTTGGCTTATGTTGTGAATGAGGACAAGAATATTTTTTAACAGATGCGGACTATAGATATTGTTAATATTCACATCGGACAATACCATGGTTCAACAATTCTGTGAGATATAATTTCACTATGAATTGGTGTGAAAATGAAGGTTGTGTCATTTTAATATGAATGTGACCAGAAGATAATTTCTTGTTGAAACGCAATTGCTAGCAACTCTTCTTTGTATTTTTCACGCTTGTTCATTTTGTCTGAGTTTTCAAAAAGTGCTACAGTTTTCCACGATACTCGTTAGAACCATCCTATTTCTGGTACTAATTTGTAAGGTTCAATTGTTGAATGTATGCTATATTGATCTACTCATGCTCTAACCTACATCCAATTTGGTATTCATGACATTTTCAGTCTGTAGGTTTCTATAAATATCCTATTTCCATAAAATATTTTCACTCTGTGAAATAATAAGTTATCGAATGAATTATGGCAATACTGTCGTAAAATCCATAGGAATGTTATTCATTTTCATCCTATAGAAACAATTGATCACATCTTCAACATCATCTGATTGTAACTGATGATAATTTCTTCACTTCTTTACTCACCCAAATAGTTCTTTTTTTTTTTCAAATGCGGTTATTGAAAAAGTATTGATAGTCACGAAATCTCTGAGGCCGGACCTGATTCACAGGCCCATAAAGATACTCCAAAACTGTATATTTTTACACCTATATTTATTATCCACTTAACATTTACTGTTAGCCAATTCACCTATGCTCAATTGATATTGACATTATTAATTATTGAATCGACAAAATAATTAAAGCATCGTTGACAACAAAAATGTGTAGCATCAATTCTGTTGATTATACAGCGTTTAAATTAATCAATAGTAGTATAATACAGTTAGCGAATATCTGTATTCTAATGGTTTACAATACTGTGAGATGAATTGGAATATCAGTGTGACATTAGATATTGAAATATTTCATTGAAGTAGATTTATTTTGAAATATCAATGGATTCAATTTATTTTTGTACAGCGAGGTTAATAAATTGATGTGAAAATTCTTCAATTGCTTATTCTACTTGGGAAACGTAATAATATCGTCAGATTGACACAAATGATATGAATCTAACACCGTATTGAGGAATTCCCATGCCCTTCATCTATACTATGTAATCCGTGGAATAATGATATTTAGCTGCATAACTTTTCATGTTCAACTACAATTACGTTCATTATGGGAAAAAGAAATCATCGTGAGGTATCAACAAATCATGATTAAAGTGTCTTAGGCTAGTGAACGGGTACAAAACGTGTTAATTTCTACACGCGAATGCTTGTTGATAACGTAATGACATCTAGAAAAAAAGGAGAGTTTCAAACTCGCAAACCTGATTGAAATCCAATATTCTCTGAAACTAGAATATTTTTTTGGAAATGGAAAAAAATTCTTTTATCTTTTGAAGAAATCGAAATTTTCTTGTAATGATTATTTTCAATGAATAGTATCAAGATTATGATAGAAAAGGTATACTAAGGTAATTGTCCCAATTACAGATAGTGTCCCAAATACGAAAAATAAGGTATATGGCTGCATTGAAATTGTGAATTTGGAAACATCAGGCCCAAACAAGTTTCCGTTACAATGTCACAAGTGAAATTTTGAAATAACCGCCTAAGAAACTGACAGCCAGCTTCTATTCGGAGTGCTTCTCGCCATTTACACGTTAGAGCTCGTGTGGTAGTCGATCTTACAACAACAGGTATATTTTTTGTGCAAGTTCCGTAAACAGCGTCTGTACTCCTTTGCGAAATATTCGATGCAGGTGAGTTTATGGTTGATATTTTCGAAGTAGAATTATTCCTTTCAGACTGATCATAAAGAATAAATTGAATATTACGAAAAATTTAATTGTCAGTAATATGTACATATACCTATTGCATCGTGTACCGAATACTGACAATACTGTCAATAACTGGATCTGAATGTTTGCTGTCTCTGTTGATTTCTACGAGTTTCCGTATTTTCTATTTCTGTTGTCATCTAATTTAATATTTTTGTGGTTGAGCTATGTACCAGTTACTGACAGCGATTTCATTTCTATTAGCATCAGTCAGTAATTGGTACTTGGGTTTTTTCAGAAAAATGGCTCATCGTCGACTTCAATATTCAGAAGAGCAAATGCAAAAAGCTTTAACAGCTGTTGCTAATGGCATGAAAGTTTTTACTGCTAGTAAAACATACTCTGTACCAAGAACGACGCTCCTCTACAAATCAACAGGTGTTTACCCCATTGAAAGAAAAATTGGCCCTGATACAGTACTTTCAACAGAAGAAGAAACATTATTGGTTCGGTGGATTCTCCATGTGGGAAATATAGGATTTCCTGTCACAAAAACTCAGTTGTTGGATAGTGTAGAAATGCTTGTCAAAAAATTGAAACGGGCAAACAAGTTCACTGATGGACGACCAGGCAGGCACTGGTATGAAGCCTTTCTGCGTAGACATCCGGAAATCCGTTTACGAACATCTCAAAATTTGACACACAGTCGAGCATCAATTTCGGAGCAGAAAATAAGACAATGGTTTTCGGATATTGGAAAACATTTTGAACAAAACAATCTCATGAACATTCTTGACGATCCTTCTAGAGTTTATAACTGTGATGAAACTGCCTTTTTCCTAAGACCAAAAGAAAACAAAGTTATCGTCAAAAAGGGAGAAAAGGTTGTTTATAATTTCATAAACAATGACGAGAAAGAATGTTTGACTACACTAATTTGTGGAAATGCAAAGGGCATGTTAGCACCCCCGATGGTTATGTATTCGTATCAGAGTACCCAACCATATAATAAGGAACATGCCAGCTGATTGGGCAGTTGGTCGCTCAGAAACCGGATGGATGACCGCTGAGAGTTTTTACGAATACGTTGCGAATATATTCCATCCATGGTTGGTGAAAAATAGTATTCAACTACCAGTCGTCTTGTTCGTTGACGGACATAGTTCGCATTTAACAATGGCTCTGAGTGATTTTTGCTTGCAAATTGGGATAGAATTGTTTGCACTTTTTCCAAATTCAACACATATTCTTCAGCCTTTGGACGTAGCTGTTTTTCGTCCTTTGAAAGCTTCTTGGAAATCTGTTGTTCACAACTGGAGGATAAAACACAATGGTGAACGGTTGAAACGCGAACACTTTGGGTCCATCCTGAAGAAAGCACTTGAAAACGTTGACTTTGAGAAAATTCTACCAAATGGTTTTCGTGCGTGTGGGTTGCATCCCTTCACTCCTGATGCCATCAAATATGAATTATAAAATCACAAGAACAAGTCAAAATAGCAGAGAAAGAACATAAAAATGTAAACAGATTGCTGGAATACTTGCAATTTTTTGAATCTCAGCTGAGTGAAGCAACCTTACTGTCATTTCAAAATTCATCAGACTTATGGACGGGAAATTTGGAGGATAAAAATTCATTTTACTTCTGGCAGAAACTGAAATCGAAAGTTCAAAGTAGACCCGATTCAAATCATCTCCCGAACTCTGAAATTTTACTGAAACCGGACATTGAAACAGAAACAGATGAATGAAACAGACGACGCTGAATGGGTGAACCAAATTCTGGGCGATGATCAATCCGTGGAATTATTGGTAGTAAATGATAACTCTGAATCAGTAAGTCACACACCTACTGCAAGTGAACTATCACATAATAATGAGAATACAAACTTGAATAATGCTGAACTGAATATGACAAGTCGAAATTTCATCATAACCCAGGATAGAATAGATGGTAGTTTTCCAAATAGACTAGCAGCTTCAAGTTTAGTTGAAGATAACTCTGAAGAGAACATTGAACCAAACAGTTCAATGACAAATGTATACCAACAAGCAACTGAGGTGTTGATTCAGCCTGAGGTAGCTTGCAATTCATCAAACCCCGTCAGTGACATTGAGTCTACAGCGGCCAAAAATGGTGGTGTGCCTGTTAATATACCATCACCATTCAAATCAAGTTTATTCTGGCCTGCTCCAAAGTTGAGCGTTTCCAAAACGAAACCAAAACTTAAGTTACCTTCTGTGGCTACTTCAGATTCATGGAGGCAATACCATCAGAAAAAAGAAGAGGAAAAGCAATGGCAACTTCAAGAAAAAGAGGAAAGAAAACGAAAACGAGAAGAAAAAGCTGCAGAAAAAGCAAACATAAAAAAGAATAAAAAGCAGGCGAGAAGAAAAAATTAGACAATGGGGAAGAAAGTACTCAGTCAAGAGAAGAAGGAAATAGTCGATCAGATGAGGACAATGCAGTAAATGTCACTTATCCGAGTGATGAGGAGGAAAACAATAACTCGGAAATTAAAAATGATTCCGGACTTATGAATCATGTAAGAATTGATGGAGTTTACGAAAATGATATTGAGGAAAACAACTTTGTTGTTGTATGTTACGATAACCAATATTATCCAAGCATAATCTCAGAATTAAATGAAGATGAAGTGAGGGTGAGAACAATAGTGAGAAGTGGACCCACAGGATGGAACTGGCCAGTACCTGATGACGTTATATGATACTCCAAATCTGACGTAATGGAGATAGTTAAACAACGTAACCTCGCAACTGTCAAAAAAAGAGGAGTTTTTCACGTTCCTGAGATGCTGAAATATTGAATACCCACTTGTACTTGACTGGAATGTAACTATATTCCTATTGTCTTTAATCGGGACATCTAGATGTCAGTAAATAGGACAATTGTATTTGTTCAGTGTCCGTAACTGGAGCAAAGGGTTTTTTTCTGTAAAATTATCAGGAATATAATGTTACTTTCTTATTGACTCATTCATTGAATAACCTGAATTAAAATTCTGAAGATTTAAGTGGCGAAAAATTTTCAAGAAACGCAATAATCATTCCAGATATAACTGTCTCTAAATCGAATTATAGTACTTAAGGTGTCAGTGATTGGGACGGTTACCTTACTCACATGGTGTTTTGTTTCCAAATATCAACAGTATAATTTTTCTATAAAACTAACACATCTGAAGAAGCGAAACACATGTTGTGTTTTTGTGAAACTATTTAGTAAAAAGCTCACAATAAAGTGTTTCTTGAATACGTTATGGATTTTCATCAAGTTTACAAACTAAGAGGTTGCAATATAATGCTACCAACCAATGCTGAAGATGCCATCATAATAATTATGGGCGAAATTTTTGGAGCGTTAGTACCCAACCCGGATAACCAGTTCCCATTTTACTTCCAGCCGTGAAAACTTGAAGATTTAGTTTGAAATTTTGTGCCAGAATCTCGAGCACAAGTAAGAACATTTCTTAGAAGAGTGTTAAGGCAGTAATATTGGTATATCATGAAACTTAGTACATGTTTCATTCGTCAAAATAGTGTTCCACAGCAATGCAAACTTTTGGTTGAAAACACTTAAACTGAACTGCTGACATTGAGAAAAAAAATCTTGGGGATATTTCGAAGTTCACATTTATTTTACATCTTTTATATCTCAGAAACTTTCCATATTGCATAAATATATATTCTATTCAGGTAGATAGATGAAATGTATAACCCATTCCCTTCAGCTTATTACAAATAATCACTGTACCTTTTTAATTGTCTCATTGGGCAGACCAAATAAAGCTCTACTTGGAAAATTTATTGACCTACCTTTTCGTTTTCCCAATGCATTGGTGATTACACAAAATCAATCCACGACTTCTAACGATTTAAATTGTTATTCTAGAGGAGAAAATATACAATAATATGGAAAACGATGAGCTTACCTTCATATCAAATGAAGTGACACAAAAAAAGCAACACGGACAATGATTGCAGTACTGGGTATAAACAAATGTCAAGATTCATTAAAAATATGAGAAAAATGGAAAAGTATAATTTTATAATTACATTAGATGTCTGAATTGGACGCAAAAAAGCTCCAGTCAAAATCTCAAAAGTGCAAAGTAAAATTGAAAACGAAAAAGGTTATCACAAAATATCAAACACGGAGAAGAATCCAAAACAAGAACTACTCCCAAATAGAAGAACTGTCAAACTCTTCTCAACGCCGGTTTTTATCAACCAAGTCAGAGTCTTCAAGGGAGATGAAGTACACTACTTCTTGACTCAAACCTAAACACAATAATCCTTTGAGGCTGCGGCTTTTTCCGGACACTGAAAATAAAGAATGGCTCCCAAGAAATTGAAAAAACCTCTGAACCTGTCCTTCATTTATCTCTAACAGGGTACACTTTCATTTTCACATATAGATTCACATCAATGATTTCGGGTCGAGAACAGAAAAAAAAAATTCCTAATAGAAGTTTCCACAAATTTTTAACAAAGTGATTCATTTACATTTAAGAAACCTTTCTGAGCAATTCACTTATATGACTCACTCTATTAAAAGGGAACTTTTACGAGGAAATTTCCCTCCAATTTCTACCTGAAATCATTGATGTGTCCCTAAAAGTAAAAATGTATCCTGGTTTAGAGTTAAAATTAACCCATCAAGTACTGGCGTTACCGTATAGTAACAGAAAACAGGTTTCATTTTCGCCAACTATATTGTAGGTTTCGCTACAAATTCGCTAGATGGCCATGAATATGTATTTGACATGTGCTGTAAAGCATATCTTAGTTTAGTGTTGACCTTGTTAGTGAGCAAGTGTTGTAAGTTGTAAATTTAATTGGAGAAAATCGTAACGCTTCGAAAAATGGAACACATACGTTTTGAGTATTAATTGCTTGGTTAAAAACATTTATTGGGGTTTAATTGCGTATTCCTCTTCGGTAATATGTAAGTTTTTGTATGAGGTACTTTTTTTTGTTATACATTTTAGGATTTTTTTGTGGTGAGGTATGTTTGGTTGGTGTTACCATATGGTAACGCTAGTCTTATACATTATCAAGTTTAAACTACAGTGTCTCACTACATTTTTTTTCAGTCGCGGATTCTCATTGCAAGAGACCTTGGATATGGCCTATTCCGAGGATATTGACGCTATTTACGTTGAGCCACCCGGGGCTGCTGTGTTGACAGATGAAGACTCCGGTGATGAGGATTCCGGGGGTACAATTGACCACCTTTTGGGGCGTCAATTGCGAGCACAAGCTGAAGTTAGATTTGCCAATTTGCCAACAAAGAAAACATGACTGCAGAGCCAGATCTTCCTACTTCCAGTAAATTAGCTTCAACTTCATCTCAACACCCAAGTTCTAAGAAAAACTATAGCTGGATTAGCGGTGATCTTCAAGCACAGACAAGAGATTTTCTCGAACCCGATTTCAAACAATATATGGATCGTTCACCCGTTCAATTATTTGAGCTATTTTTTGACCACGAAATGATAACTTTTCTAATCTCGCTATGCTTTATTTAAAAATTTACCCAACCCTACGATTTCCAAAGGTGAAATGAAATGCTTCATAGCAATACTCATAGTTAGTGGCTACGTAGTCTTGCCAGGAAAAAAAACGTATTGGGACTCACAAGACGATATGAACAACACGTTGGTGAGTGGGGCCATGAGATGGGATCGTTTCGTCCAGATTATGCGTGTTTTGCATTGTGCTGATGACTCTAAACCAAACTTGGAAGACAAAGTGTGGAAACTGAGACTTTACATAAACAAACTAAAATCTAAATATGTAGAACACTATCAACCGGAAAAGCATACGAGTTATGATGAGAGTATGATGAGATACTACGGTAGACACCCTTGCAAGTAGTTTATTCGTGGCAAACCTATTCGGTTTGGTTATAAAATGTGGGCACTAAATACAACATCTGGGTATTTAATTGATCGTGAGTTGTATCAAGGAAAAAATAACCAACGGTCAGAAATATATGAAAAAGAATTTGGGAAAGCTGCAGCACCATTTGTGACAATGCTAGATAGGCTAAGAGCCACAAAAAACAGGCCTTATGAACTTTACTTTGATAACCTCTTCACTGGTTTAAATCTTCTTCAACACCTGAAGGAAAGAGGATATCAGGGCACTGGTACTGTTAG
>WOGN01007922.1:0-11564 GCA_015342105.1 Leptinotarsa texana | reverse complement strand
AAACTAACTGACTGTTATATAAGAAAACAAGTATAGCTGAGGCACCAGTTAATCTAATAATAACACTGATAATCTTCAACCTCTGACGGAAGCACCAAAATCTTACGAAGGTTCGTAATAGATGAACACTTCAATCTAGCAGTCCACTTTTATAATCTTTATGCAGTCATTGTCACTGTGGTTCTGGCGTTGAATCTGGTCATCATTACAGCCTGGTCAAAGACGAAACTGACTGGTTTAAGTTTGACAGTAGTCGTCGTGTTCTGGCGATGTATTGAATATATTGGAGCCTCTGGAGACTCCCTACATTTTGTTTCATGAGAGAGATGACATTGGCAAATCTATATCTTCAGATGATGTGGTGCTGCAGGTTTTTTCGGGTTTTCCTGCAGCTGAAACAGCAAATGCGCCACTGGAATCAATGAAGAAGCCCCGGAGCGCCTATTAATTTTCGTTGTTGTTTTCATGATTTGTATTTTGGAAGTGTTACTAGGAATTATTGAAAATCATTCTCAGAAATATTATTGCATTGAAAGGAAAACATTGTTGCCAGGTTGTGATTCTATATTTTTTTCTATATATTTTTCCTCATCTATTTAGTATAATTTCCGCCACTGTAAGAGACAGATTAAGGCGAAAACGGCAGTCATTTTTGAGAATTCAGAGCCTAATATTTTGGAATTATAGTATAGTAAAATAAGAATTGCTGAAGCGAAAAAAAAGTCAAATGTTCTGCTGATTCATTTTGGTTTCTTTTTCGTTCCAGACTGTCATACATTTCAGGTAGAAAATTGTTTGAATATCTTGATAAATTGACATTATTTTATAATAGTCAATATGGATTTAGACAAAATTTCAGATCGACTTGAACTGCAATAATCTTGAAAAATCAACTCCAACTCATACATTCATATATTATCAACAATATTTTATACATTTTGTACGATTTCCCACAAAAGTCAATGAGTCGCCTCAAAATAAGAACTATACAGTGCGAATGTAAATGATACCATTCCTCTCCTAACTTCAGACGCGAAAAGATATCAAAGTCAAACGAAATTTACATGAAAAGGAATCATTTTCAACAAGAAACTTTGTAAAGAAAGACAAAAGTGCTGCGTCACTCGCCGTCGAGAGGGTGCTGGTTCCTTTATTGAATAGAAAAGCGGGTCTTGTGACATCTAGTTCCATATGTATTTCAATTCTCTATCCAACACTTATTCATTTTTGAAAATCACATCAGCCGTTTCTGAGTAATTAGCAGTTTAAGATTTGTTTTTCGGACCTGTAAACACTGCAGTTCATTCCAATAAATGTTCAAAATGTTTACCATTCACTTTCTGACAATAATAAAGTTTGTTTACACATTCATTTCTCACATTATTGAATGTTTCTGGGGTAATTTCGTGAGGAGTACCTCTCATTCTAACAAATAACAAACTTAGTAGAAATCAGACAAAAGTATTTTCTTCATCCCATACTCAATATGAATTTCTACAAAATAAATAGGTCGTCAATCTAACAAGTATTGAATACATTCGTTAATACACATAGTTATTGTCATTTTGAATAATTTTTTTTCTAAATTATGAAATTGATCGTTTTGTTTGCATATTCTCAAAGCGAATATAAAATTATTAATTATTCTGGAATGTCTGATCTGATTTCCAACAATAAAAAAGCATAAGTAGCAATTCACATTGGATTTGAATCGCTGGAGATTAAATTCATTTGAAAAAACCTTCTCAGGAAGTTTATTCCACATAAACGCTGTTCTCTCTTGGTGGAATCAAATGTGCCAAGTCATTTGAAAATTTCCGTGAAAGTATCTATAGAAGAGAGACTAATCTCCAACCTTTCTTCGATGTTCCAGACTATCAGGGTTACACGTGATGTTCGCTCCTCCAATCAGGCGGATGACCCTTTTCTGGATGGATTTCAACAGCTTCAGGGTATGCTTAGGAGCGGAGCTTTGTACATGAGAACAATACTCCAAAGAAGGTCTGATCTGAGCTTTATAGAGCGGCTTTTGCAATTTCAGCGACATATTGGTGTCCATTTTAACCGTCAACAAACGAAGCAGAAAGTGGAATGATCTGACCTGAAATTATCATATCTGGTTCAGAGACAGTTAACTTTTTGAAGAAAACCAATGCCTGGATTTTGTGGCATTGAATTGAACCTGGTTACCTCCTGCTGCCGGTGAAGATGTGGAATCCAAATGGAATGTTGCTGTCGTCAGCAAAGCAATATATTGGATCCTAAAAAGAGGGTTGGAGACAATATGTATCCCTGGGGAACACCAGCGTTGATGGTGAAAGTTTTCGAGTAGTGAAAGTATCCATCGACGGCCACTTGCAGGGAACTATCTTTCAGGAAGCTGAAAAGCTATACACAAAAGTGATTTGAAAAGCTATAGCATCAAAGTTTGACCAGCCACACACGGTCAAAGATCTCAGAAATATCTAGCGCCTCTGATCGTCAAAAAGTAATGAAACCGATACCTTTATACGTAAATTTTGCCCGACCTTGATTTCTTGCCCCGTTTAAAAGTTAGGAGGGGGACCATACTGTTCAGTTCTTGTATGAGAATAGAATATGAATAATATAGAAGTTCATAATTATTGTGAAAATTTGTTTATGTTTTGACATTTACTTGCTTTCGTTGTTCGTTTTCAGTAAATACTTACATGACATTTTCCACTAACACACACATCAAACTTTTCATCGTTACATCTCGTACCATCGTATACTGCTGAGGCATGCCTATAATAAAATCTTTCACCTCTTGGCATACAATTCAACTCGCATTGGTTTGGAGCTTTTGTGTAAGGCACCCATCTTTAAAAAAAGATTATCGTTAAAAAATGAGCAGATATCAAGGTGATCATTGTTGAAGTGTAAAAGTATAGTTCATACGAAATAAAATACTTTCTACGTAATTTATGATGCTATGAAATGATTGCAGTGGTGCTAATTAACATATACATAAGAAAACTCACAATGAATGTTGAATTTTGCGATTATTCACTGCTAAGGTGCTGGCAACAGCACTGAAAGGTTTGTGTGTGTGTGTGTACCTTTGTGTGTTTTTTGTGTTATTGTGCAACTAAAACATGTAGTAAGTTAGTGGCATCATTGAATACCTATTTCGAAAGAAAATGAGATAGTCCAGACTTTCCGTAACGACTGTTAGAAAAGAAAATTGAATATTCCATTGAGCAATCATGAACCTATAGTATATTGTAATGCTTTTGAGCATGTAGTATTTTTATTTTTCGAACTCTCAAATCGCCTAAAACCCGTAAACATCTGGAGAAGATGTTACTCATAGCACTATTCACATCATGTACATGGCAATAATCATGAAAAACTTGGAAAAATATGAAAAATCTATATGTATTTTTGATTAAAAGTAGGAGCATGATGTTGATATTAACGGATAAGAACCGATGACACTTTTACATATTGCTCTGAAACTAATTGACTTCTTGAGCTCCTAGATCAGAGAAAAGGACAATTTTGTATTTCTAGATGAAACCCAATTTTTTTATGTGTAGCATATGTTGTTGAGGAAAAAATTATAATAATAAGATTGGAAAAACGACTCCAGTCGACGATTAAAGGCAAATAACACAATTTGGCTGGACTATTCAATTTTGATGAATAGTAATAATTGATAATGGCAATGCAAATGGATTTGTCAATGATAGTAACTAACATGGAGACATTCGAAATTCAGTAATTACATAATTTTACTGAACCATCCATAATTATCATTGAAAATGCTCAAAATCATATCATATTATTGATCAAATACGTCCTGGAAGAAAGCTGATATTCGTAACCGGGTAACTGGAGATGATTTAGAATTTTCCACTTCAATGTTAATACGCGAACTTTCGAAACTTGTTGCACAATATTGATCACATTATTATTTTTTTGAAAAAGAATCAGAACGAAATAAGAATTTGTTTATCTATCATGGTAATGTGGTTACAAATGTTTACGCCTTGCTTCATATCAGTCCATGTTCAACCCAATCGACCTCATATGCGGACTTGCAAAGCCCTACCTCAAAGCATTGGTATATAATAACACAAATCAATAACGTTTGTATAAATGGAGTAAGACTGGTGAAAATCTATCAATATGGGTTATATTGAAATGGTATGAGAGAGAGCGTTCACCTGTTATTATTATTATTGAAGGAATGATAGAAGTGATCCCAGCAACTATTATTCAGACCGGATTAAATCTAGATATTTCAGGTAAAACATAACAACTATGATTTGGAATCTATGATTTGAATGAAATATCTTTATTTTTGCTTTGATCATTTGTTATGCAGAATGTTGCTGGGTGTTAGGCTAGGTTAGGTTAGGTTAGGTCCAATGTGAATGGGTCTATTCGACCCTCCACCGCAACCCCTCCACCGTTTATTGTGGCTCACACCTATTCATACTCGACCAAATAAACCCAGCTTCCTAACGAAGCCGATTAGTTTGTATGGTGGGTGGTTTTTCAGGTCAGATGGTAAGAATACGGCTCTGTAGAACTCTAAAAATCTGATTCGGTCCCCAGCGGGGTAGGCATAAGGTATGTACTCCGCTGCTCCAAACAGAGATGACACACACTGTTTTCCGACACTCCGAGTCTCTGCATATTATGATTCAAATGACAGAAGGCCTGTTAGACATCGTAATTCATTCCTACGGTAGTCCAACAAGTGTTTGGTATCAAGCTTCGAAAGGTTAATAAACGCCTTGGAGTGAGCCAATCATGGAAGATTCTGCCAGAAGCCTGATCCGATGAAGCACCCCCCTTTGCAAGGGAGTCAGCAGCCTCATTGCCTTCCAGGCCAGTATGGCCAGGAATCCACACCAGTATGGCCAGAAATCCAGACCAGAAACAATCTGTTAAGTCTTCTTATCGAGGATAGTAGTTTTTAGCAATTTGATACCAATTTAGAAGTTGCTTGGTGGGAGCCAAGAGCTTTCAACGCCGCTTGACTGTCCGAGAATATTTTTATTGACTTGTGTATGATGTTGGATTCTTCCAATCTTTCAGCACACAATTCAATAGCGTAAATTTCCGCTTGAAATAGTTTCATAGGACGACTGAAAACACCTGTACCAGAACCGGAAGGTGTTTTTGATCCATCTGTGATCCATCTGCTCTTGATATTTCCTTCTCCCGGAGGATCCAGTCCTCTTTTCTCGGGAACAGTACTTTATAAGGCAGACAGTTGGAAGTTGAAGTCAGATGTCATTTTCAGAATGCTGTGACTTCCAGTGTCAACCAACAGTCTGTTGCACTCTATATTAAATTGATTTGTGCAATTGGCAATGTGCACAATTCTATATACAGTCCATCTATACTCTATCTCCAGAAAAATGTGGAGAGGAGGTAGTCTAGAAGGATCTCCATGGCCGCTGACGGTCTGGTACTGATGGCACCACTGCTGATGGCCAGACAAGTGTCTGTGTAAGCGAGAGAGCTTCACCTGGACCGTTTTCTGTAAAGCCTTTAGCGACCAGGCAATTGCATCATAAGTGATCATTGGTCTGACAATCATCACATAAATTCAATGGATTTGTTTGGGACCTGAACCCCAAATTTCACCACAGTCTGGCTTTGCGTAAAACTTTTCCCAAGTGAGCGTTCCAGGTGAGTTTTTAATCAAGAACAATGCCAAGATATTTCACTTACGTTTCAAATCGAATGACCTCACCACTGAGGCGAAGTGGCGTTAGATTGTCCAATTTTCTCCTCCTGGTGAGCTGGATGTACTCATTGATGGAATAATTGATGCTCGTTCCGTCTGTATCATAGGATATTTTTTACCTCAATATTATTATTGAGCGAGAATTATTTTTGTCAATAATGTATAATGATCCATTGATATCGGAATTATACTATTTTCACATATTTAATAATTTTATGACGACAATCTGACTAGAGTGTTCTCACAAATTCAATCATAACGCTTGATAACGAGATTCGTATTTTATTTTGTACGAACTATATTTGTTTTCTGTTTTTCTTTGTCGAAAACTTTGCAAAAGGTTTGAATGCTGGAAATAACCTGACAGTATAATATTTGCTATACTTACTCGTAATTCATTCCTTCAAATGGAATGTCGTTATACTCTGCACATTGTTGGGCTCGGAAGTCAGCCTGTTCCGGGCAATCCTGACAAAACAAAAATAAAATTTCAATGTGCGGATAGAACAGTAACCCTATTTGATATCCATAAAAAATCCGTTATACGTTATATTTTCATTCTACCAAATTATACCAGTTTCATTGAAAATATTAAACATTGCCATCAAAATAGAACTCACAATTGATGTTCTTTATTCAACTGTACCGAAGTTAAAGCATTTTTGAGATATTTGTGCTACCTAATATAAGTAGTACTTGTTGGCTATTTCTTATAACAATAAAATGAGCTCTCAAACTTTATCATATCTCCATAACACAATATCGCGAACAACAACAATGGAAAATATCTTGAACCTAACTGCAAAAATGTTGGGGTGATTTACATGTGACTTATGTCTTTAAAAAATAATTTCTTCTTTTCAAAATGCTTCAGATTTCAAGAGATATACCTAGATTCTAAATAATTCATGAAATTTTCAAAAGAATATGAACTCACATAGTAATGTTTGCACACGTATTTTGATAATCTCTTGAATACTAATAAAGAAATATTTAAGAAAATGGGGAGTTTTTATTCAAACAGACAAAAAAAGACCTCTCAACTGAGTTTTTCTTAAAAATGGAGGCTTTCTAAAGATCAATTGTTTGACCATATTTCTGGATTACTTGGTACAATTCTATATATTTGAAAGTAGTTTTCACTCCTTTACTTGAAATTTTATATGAGAAACACGATGTTACTCGAATTGTATGCTGTAATTAATCAATTGAAATATTGTTTCTCATCGTTATGAAATTCGCAATGAAAAAAGTTCCGAAATTCATACATTTTAACATTTTCAGGTCATTAACTTGAGTGTATGTATACACAACTACGTGAAAATTAAACAGAACAAACTGTCTGTTTATCATAATTCAACTCGCTTATGTTTTTCCTGAGATAAAAGCAAAAGTGATGAAGTAATAAATCAATGTATAATTTAACAGTTCATGCAGTTTGTTTATTTATTCAATATTTTTCGGAACCGTTTCATTAAAAGTTAATATATCACATCTGAATCTTCAAAGGTGATTAAATTTAAAGTATCTAACATTTTTTCTAGGATAAACTGTAATAATAATAATAATAATCATCATCGAATAATTACAAAATAAACAAAATGGTACATTCGATGGAAGCACAAGTTAGGACAGCCTACTTCCGAACACGTAACAAACATCACTTTACTTGTATAGTAGGGAACGCATCGAGTAAGGTCAGTTGACTTCCGAACACTTAACAAAAAAAATCACCAGTAGATGACAAATGAGACTGTTGAAACGTCTTGAGATGAATCTCATTGAGGATAAAAGCACAGAACACGGATCAAAATCCGGAAATCAGTTCAGCATGTATATGAAGTTGCGAATCCCAGCAACTGGAGAAATGTCCAGTAAAATGGATTAACGGAGTCTCTCATTCAAAAAATCAAAAACCAAAACCCTGCTCTACTTTGCCAAGCTTTCGCTTCTAATGGGAAGCTTATTCAGGATGTATAATTTATTAAATTGTGGGTTTTTTTGCTACTGAATAACATTACAAATCATATTTACAGCAAAAATGAGTGAAAAACCATGAATTGGATATATACATTGACTAAATAAAGTTAAACATGTATAGGATTTTTTGGTTCGACAAATATCATACCTTCACATAAATGTTATTTTTCAATGGGCGTGATGATTTGATAATCTTTGACTCTGAAGAGAGAGTTGATTGATACAATTTTTATTATTACCATTATGTTTTTTGGTGTAGTTACAGTAAGTTACTGTATATAGTGCTGAGATTGTTAATGTCAGTTTTCTTCTGTTTGTATCTGTAGAGTAGGGTAGAGAGGTAGAGTGTAAGCCCACGCACTTAGGCCACATGTGACCCATTGTACATCCTCCCGAGGAGTTGTTCTCCTAGGTCATCGTCCATCCTGTCCTTTCCAGGAAGGCGGACATGTCACTGGGAGACATCTCCTTTATATCGGCAGGTGTAGGCAAGACTCGCCGAACACACACTCTCTTATTGACGATAACTCCGGACACTCACATAGGATATGCCTGATAGTTTCATCTTCCTGTTCACACATCCTGCATAGAGGTGTGTCCACTAGCCACATATTATGGAAGTGTTTCCTTAGTTGACAGTGACTAGTCAGAAATCCCACTGTGGGGCGTAGATTTTTCCTGGTCATCGCTAGATATTTTTTTGGCGCCAGCTTCCCAGGGTCGCCCAAGGTGATTCTTGCAATATTACATCCTTTGAGTTCATCCCATCTCTTCAAGGATTGATCATGGGTGTTACATTTGACTAGTTCCGCAATTGTCGAAGTGATCAGGCCGTGGGTGCCACTGGGTCCTGAAATTCTCAGTCCAGCCGATTTTTCAGCTAAAGACTCGACAATGCGATTACCTTTTCTCTTGTCGTGCCCTTTAAACCACTTCAGGATAAAGTTATTATCTACCGAGGCTTTGGCTAAATCTTGGTGGCACTCTAGTACTAGCCCTAAGGTAACAGGCTGTCTGTTCAAGGCTAATAGTGCTTGTCTGCTATCAGTGCAGATTGTTATGTTTTTGCCAGAAATTCCTTTCGTGGTTATTTCTTTTGTGGCGATTGAGATACCAGCCAGTTCTGTTTGAACCACGTTGGTATTGTTTACCATTCCCATTAATCCGGACATTATAGCTTCAAAGAAGAGCTTCGAAGTGGTCGACCTACAGTAATTCAGCACAAAAAATGGAAGACCCTGATGGAGACTAACCCATCACAAACCGTGCGTGGGATTGCGGAAGAACTGCGCGACAGCTACCATGCGGTTTTTGATGGTTTGAAACGCATTTGAAAGGTCAACAAGCCCTAAAAATGGGTGCCTTTCGCTTCGAAAGATTTATAAAAATTGCCACGTTTCGAAGTTTGTTCTTCTTTGCTTTTGCACAACAAAAATCATCCTTTTTAGGATCGGATCGTCACGTGTGGTGAAAAGTCGATCCTTTATGATAACAGGAGATGTTCAGGTCAGTAGTTGGATACCAATAAATCGCACAGGTACCTTCTGAAGGCGAAAACTCACCAAAAAAGACAATGGTCCGATCCTGCTTCACAGCAACGTACGTTTTACGAATCATCGTTCGAAAATTGAACGAATTGAACGTCAAAGTTCTGCACCATCCACCATACTCTTCAGACCTCTTGCCAAAAGACTATCGTATTTTCAAGCCTCTCTACAATCTCACCGGCAGAACCTTCGCCAATCAGGGTCAGGCGAAAGTTCCCAAACAACTCCATATATTTGGATCATTGTTGATCATGGAAAAAGCATTGTGAATGTTTCATTTCAGTTATATATTACTCCATCAAAACTGTACCAAGACGACATTTTGGTACAAGTATGACGTGACAGAGTTTAGTGATATGATTCGCTCAATAGCGTCATTCCACTCTCTGGAAGTATAGTATTTCCAATACCAATTGGAACAGCACAGAGAAGGAATTCCCGCCTCGACATAGGCGTCGCTTTTTAATCTATTGTTGACAAATCAATTTGCAGGTAGTGGTTCCAGTAGTTAATTACCGAAAAAACAAATAGGGTAATCATCATTCAACGCACAAAGTCCACATCGGACAAAAAACTTTAGGTACATAAACAGCTAACCCTTGTCTTCAGATTCAGTATCAATTTGCTTCTCCTGAAGATGCTAATCTTGTTAGCGAAACGCGCGTCGAGTGCCAAAATATCAGTTTGGTGTTAGAGTAATTGATCTCTAGAAAAAGTTTTCAACTTTTACACCAAAGGTTCCAAAATCATCGTTTAAACCGATTTTTGTGAAAATCTTAGTGTTTTTGGGTACTTTCATCAATATGGCTTTCTGGATACCTTTTGAAACAAACGATAACATTACGTGTGAGGAATCACTGTCAATCGACAAGACGAATCATGTGATTCGTCTTATCGTCAGATAAAACCATTAATAAAAATAATTCCTATATGATGCAAACTTTACTGGTCTGCAAGTAGATTATCCTACACATTTTCTCAAAATTACTTACCATTCGCTTTAGTAGTGGATTTCAGAACATCCGATGTTTCGTGTAAAAGCAAAACCAAATCAACACTGTCGGAGAGAAAAGAAGTCAAGTCATGAAGCAACACACTAGGCTTGTTTTGAATGTAAAAGTTAAACTTTTGATGCTCTTGTTCTTTTTCCAAATGAGCTTTTTCGCTTTTTCTCACTATTTTCACGTAAGGTGCTATAACTCTTCTAGTGGCTTTATCGCTTGTGTCAATAGCAACGGGATCATATATTGGTGTATTTGTGAAAAGTTTCGTTCGTCTTCTCTGCATTTTGAATCGATTACAATTAAATAAAAAGTGTTATCTAAATGACACTGTAGTAAAAGTAGTTTGACAGTTAAGTCATTATATTGGAATAATTGAAATAATCAATTTCGCAATAGTCACGGAAAATAAATTGAATATTTTCTCTGGGCATTTAAGTGCCGAGTTTATAGGCAACTATTAAAAAAGGAATCCCTCTAGCTATCACAGAAATTCATTAAATCGTTATTCATTCAAGTCATTTGCTCATAATAGGAATGAACACACAATTTGACCGACTGAACTCGACTCACTATAGAAATAACCCTTGAATGGATTCCAAGGCTACATGATTGTATTATAAAAAGAATTGACCATATTTCAAAATTCCCTTTACAACAATATATTATTCAAAATTCACAGACAAGAATTCTGTAGGTGAAGACAAAATAGTCTCTAAGGTTCAATTTTAATAAATAAGAAAATGGTTAGTCCCGTTTTATAACTATTGGAAAACAAATAATACAAATTAAACCTAATGAACGATTCTAAGATGTGAATATACGTGTATCTGGAGTAGGATATACCTATCTAGGTATCTGTAAAAACACTGATAATTGTAACAAGAAACAATAGTCACGGAAATTTCAAATATTCGTTGTTAGCTCGTTCAAGTCTCGACTTCTGACGGTTGTCGTTCGTGAGTTTTACGAAAAAATATATTTTTTAACGGACTGTAACATTCTTTGTTCATTATTTTAATACTAAATCCTAGTTTCTTCTTCCAATTCAGAAGAGTTTTGTTACACCAGCTCACGTTGTTGCTTAAAGTGTCCTATTTCTTCCTTATGATTTCAGTTTTAGGAATCCCATTGTAACAGTTGTATATTGTTTTTTTTGTAACGATTTTATTAGGTAAGCAACTAAGGGTTTTGGTAATCCTGAATCACATCGCGTCTTTCGTTCATAAAGTTTGTTTTTGACTATTTTATGTACAGCTTTCGACAGCTGGTCATACTGTCATCTTCTGGCACTCCTCAAACTTATAT
>WOGN01007919.1:0-11566 GCA_015342105.1 Leptinotarsa texana | reverse complement strand
TAGTCTAGAAATATAGTTAAGGACAGAAATTGGCCCTTGGAACAAACTGAAAAAATCATTATGGCCCGAAGGCTTCAAAGTTTGGAGACCCCTGGCATAGGGGGTCGAGGAATACATCATTTGGAAGGTCTTTTGTTCCTCTATTACTCCTGTAATTTTTTTCGAAATTAGTTCATTCGTTATTGAAAAATTGAATGTTGAACGTTTTATTTAAGAAAAAACAGAAAATTCACTGTGGCTCATTTTATTAAGAAAATCAACAAAAGTAACATCGACAGCAACACAATCAACGAATAAAGTGTTCAAAATGATCTCCATCTAGTTCCATACGATAATACAGTCTGCTTTCGGAAGCGTTCCTTACATCATTGAAGATGTCCGGAGTCAGAAATCGGCATTCCCGAACAATTCTCTGTCGCAGGTCTTCTATATTTGAAGAATTCATTTGATTAGTAGTAAATGTTTTGAAATCTAGTTGTCGCAGAACAATAAGTAGATAGTTGGCCACTGTCACTTCTTCACAAATTATTACTCAGTCATCCTTGTTGACTGTGTTCCAACATAGTTTATTTTACTGAAGAAAGAATGTTTGCAACCTATTAGCGAAATAATAAATGTGCTAAAGCTGCTGCTGGGAGAATTGTTCAGAATATATATAATACTCGCTTACATATTTCTCAGATTGCAAAGGTTTCACGATGCCGACTCACTCACAATCAAAAATTTATTACATACATTGGACCAAAACTCTACAATTCTTTACCGCCGACACAAAAATGTATCAGAAGTTACACTAAATTGAAAATAGAATTGAAAACATTCATCAATCATATCTACCACAGATTGGAAACATTATTGGATAGTTGACTAATTCACCATACTGCAATCATTCGAAACAATGTCACAAGATGTTGTTTTTTATCTTATTTCGTATTTTATGCTCTTGTTGTGCTAAAAGACTGCTCATCATGTTGGTCGTTCTTCTAGGACTTCCCAGAAATAATTAGTAGGATCATCTTAGTTTGTAAATGTATTATTGGTATTAGATTCGTGGCTGTAACACAAGCTTGGCTTAGATAGCCACGATCCTTCATAGATGTAATGTATAGTTCTGTAAAATAAGTTGTAATGGTTTATATTTTCTATTAATCTAAATTGAATAAATTTTGATATGATTGATACGCTAGGACTTTGCATAAATATGGCTTTTCGGATACTCGTCAATGCGCCCAAACACCGAGCAAAAACTTTAGAATCCATATTGATGAATGAAAACCGATACATATATTTATAATCTCCTTAGCAAATTTCTAGGAGCACGTCATTGACTCAAGTTTACAGGACAAAGGAACTTTTGAACACCTTTTATGTTTAGCTAGTAGTAGGTTTAACAACTGACTTGAATTTCAGCCTACTTGATCTTTGGAACGGCGCGTTCAGAGCGTAGCAAATTCTTCGATTCCTTTTCGTTTTCCAGTCACAGCCTCCTCAGTTTTAATTAACTTCTCTGTTATTTTAATGAAAACCATCTGTCGGATAGCATAATTTATCTTCGAAGGAAACATCGAAGAAAAGGGACGGGAGTTTCGATAGAATGTATACAAATCCTATTACATAGATGGAGTATTTCTGATTAATTTTAGGTTTATCTTTCGAGAAAGTTTAGTAATAGCTGATGATGCATTTTGAGTGTGTGTACATTGATTTCCATGCTGACATGTTTAACAACCGCTTATTGCTCAACAATTACAGTTCATAACAAACATTTCAATCGTAGGTATATTTTATCATGACTTTAGAAATTATGACAACAATTGAATATATTGGATATGGTTAGTTTTTTGAACCATAGTTATTTTCAAATATTTTTAGTTTATTTGATAAAGTTTCATTTGTGTAATTGATGACTTGTTCGTTTTGTGGAAATTCATGATCACTTCACTGAAATTAATGAAAACACTTTTGCCTTCAAGTCAATGATACACAGTTTTTGCAATCCTTTTACCCGAAAAGAAATTCCATTATGAACTAAAAATAATCAAACAAATTGTGGTAAACAGTCAGGTACCAGTTTCTTCAGTAACAAAGATATTATCAGATTAAACTCGTAAAACGTAAAAAAGTATATTAAACTCAAATACCAGAGAACGCAATACATGTAAAAATAGTAGCATTAATTACTCAGGTAAAATTTCAGAAAAGAATGTGGAGAATGCTCTGCAGTTTATACAGTCCAAACCGGTAGGAATTTTGATGTCAGGATTCGTGAACACGTCTGTTTAGACAAAAAATCTACAATGTATGAATACCTCAAAATCCTACACACGTGTAATAAAGCGAAGAAAATGAATTTGTTGAAAATGTATAACCCTGAACGAACAACTCGATTTATGCAGGTCTCCACTCTTGAATTTATAAGTTTGACAACCCCGGTAATTTCAATAATCTCCAGTGTTGAATTTTTATAGTTGCCACCCCTGTTCATATAATTATAATTATCTCCTCATCCAGCTTACCGAGAAACTCCCTATATAACCATGTTTTTACATTTCAAATGTATTAGTTTTTATACTTGATAATGGGATAAAGTTTTCGAAATAACATTAGGTAAAGAGTCTTTCAGATATCCTTGTTGGTATGTTTGGACATTATCACAAAGCGTCATATTTAAATCATATTCAGATTTGATTCTTATGTACTTACTTTTATTGGTGAACATATCATTTGAAAATTTTGATAGATGACGGATAGATAACTTTTACGTACGGTACTGGAAAACAGAACAGATTGGTCGGGGAAAGCCTGGAAAAGACAGGAATTCAATTTGCTGAAAATGCTGGGTAAGTTTCCTGAATAAACCTAAGTATCTGCTTAGAACGTCTACAAGGTGGACACATTATGATAAGGCAAATGGAAGCATGGATTCGCAACGCAAATATTAATTTCTATTAAATCACTTAGCAATATTGCATATATGTTCGATGGATTCAGGTAGGAAGTAATAATTTATAAACCTTAAATGAGCTGATTTCGATCGGGACAACCAATTGATTTTAAATAATTTAATCTGCGCTCGCGCTGCCCTCTATCTCAAAAACGATTCAACGTATGAAAAAATGTTTGAAACAAAAGTTGTAGGAAATTGAAATCTCTACAATATTGATAATAAATACAATTAGCATAAAACACATTGGAAACGAGATATTGGCAAAAAACGTGCAAAAAGTGGGTTTTCTTGACTTTTGACCGTTGCGGCCGTCGAATTTGGAAAAAACTTTTATGATACTAAATACAAAATTTATACAAATTTACAGCTGGGTATGTCCACTTTCCTAGGCAAACCTCCTAAAATGACTGGACTATTCATCCAAATCCGTTAAGGTGTTTTTGTGTGATTGACTTGCAAACATTCGGAACATTTATAGTATTTTTGAAAGGATCAAAAGGATCCTTTGCATCAATCAAGCCATAAATTGTGTATCAAAGTTGTCCAAAATCGATCGTTTTTGTCTGATAAGGAGGCAGATATGAAAATTTTTCTGTTTGAATGCCAATTGAAAAATTGTAATACTGATTCCTTTTTCCAAAACTATTTTTTCTGAAGTCATTAGGTCGCCAGTATCAAGTACATCATTAAAACGTTTGTTTCTATTCATTTTACGACTGGTCACCTAGTATATTATACCCATGTCCCATAAAATGTGTAATTTAAAATGTATACGATAATACCCATTGGGCATTTGACATGCCCCAGAGCAGTTTGATCACGAACATACACGTTTTTATTTAATAGAAGTTTCAGGAATATAAAATGAACGGAATATATACTTTTTTGAATACAGGAAACAATATAAAAAGCTAATTTGGGATAAATATAGACGCTATTCCTCCAGGTATTTGTTTCATTTATCGTTTTCGTTCGAAGAGAAACATGTTTCGCTTCGTTCCACAACCTTGAAACATGACGAAAAGATCATAATGTTCGAATTTGTCTGCCAATATCTATCAGAATCTTCAACATCAAATAGAGGCGATACCAAGTATAACATAAACTAAACTTACAAGTTACATGCTAGTAGTACTTATATGAAGCAAAATTCTGGAGATTCTCCAAAATCTATTCTTTTATTTTATCTACTGCACAATCTCGTCAACTCCCTGAGCGAAGCCGAGTAGCCTAATAATTCAAAATGATGACTTTTCAATTGAAGACACATTACAAATGTGCGACCTCAACTTTCAAAAAGACAACCAAGGCAATTGCAATCTTTCTTCAACACGCGTGGCGCACCGCTGTGACAGTCCGCTTGCATTTATTTTCCCACGTTATAGCTTTTTGCGATCACACCTAATATATCAATTTGAAAGATATGCTGAAAAGAAAATTATGATTGCATGAAATGCTTAAGACAACTAAAGATTAATGTCGTGTTCGTCTGGTTTCCCAATTACCTTATTATATGAGACCATTATTTTGAAAATTAAAATGGAAACAGTAAGCTATCCTTGAGATATATTTCGTCGAGGGTTAGAGAATTTTAGTGAAAACTGTATGAAAATCCGTTCAGCAGTTTTTGAGACAATCGCGTTCAGAGAAACTAGAGAATCTCTTCGTTCAATTTTTTGTAGTTCACTGCTATCAGATTGTTTTCAGTCAATTAACAGTGATAGAAAAAAGCAGGTGTATGAAATCACTAGTGAATGTTTTCGTTGGATAACTTTTTAACAATTTTGTGAAAAACTTGACCCAAATGTACAGATACCAGGTTGTTTTTCACTTTTTGCAGAATTTCATAGTAAATCTCACTATGCCGTGAACAAGATGTTTGAGGAAGATTGGCATGTAACTTACCGTGACATACAATTTCAAAAAAAAAGTGCTTTCCAACTACAGAGTGAAAAAACTGATTCGAAAATTGGTTTAAAGTCGAATATTTCCCAAATGAAAACATCACATTGCAAAAAACATCCGAATAAATATGAATACATGATTCTCTAGCTTCAAACTCCTTTGAAACTCTGATAAACAACTAATTACATATACGGTTAACAAATCATTTCAGTTACGTGCCACCAATCTGCTGGTTAAATAAATATGTACGGGACACTCATGCCTAGTCGCTAATTGATTTAGAAGGCAAATTTTTCATTTATTCGATCTATTGCGGCATAGGAAACAACTTATGACATACACGGGCACTTGTATCAACAACTGTAAGTTGAGCGTCATTCTGTGTGCAGATGTTTGCGATGGCCATTTCAAACTGTCTAACTTTGGTCACAGTTCACGACACTCGATCACAACTTTTGCTGTTAACACAAGATGGAACGAGAAATCTCCTCATTGAGAGTTTATCAAACTTGTTCGTGGTTACCAAGTTCAAAACAATTTTATTCTCGACAGGACAGTACAAAAGACGGTGTTGAATTCTGGAATCAAGAGTGAGTTATTCACATACGCAAACATAAATATTTTTATGTGAAAATAAGAATTTCAAAAAATGAAATCAACATTTTTTCAAACTTTTGTGGTAACACTCATATTCGTAAATAATAATTGGGACCAGTAGTAATGAATATTACTGGAGTTTAATCCCAACACCAAACCGTTATTTTTAACACTTCGACACGTGTTTCGATCACCCAGTGATCATCTTCAAGATGATGATTAAACTAATGATGAAAGTTCATTATATTTTCGCACCGTTCTAGACAGCGGCAACCCTAAATTATTTTACACGTGGTGTGATGAGTAACATTTTGTATCAACTGTTTTTAAGTAAATGTAGGCTACTGAAGATGTGAATTTTTAGTACAAATTTGATATTAATTGTCTAAGTTTCGTGATCTGTTACAATTTTATTTGTAATTACATACAGAATGAATGCAGGTAACAAATTCTCGCACAATTTCTTAAATATTGTTATTAATGGTGATGTTTTATACACTAATACCAAACAATTTGTGGTTGAAACGAAAACTGGATTTCATTTTCATTTTTCAAACAATATTATTCTATACTATTCAAGTCAAATATTCAACGAATTATTAACATACAATCTTTCTTTACTTTAATTACTCTTTTTACTTTACTTTAATTTGTTGAATTAGTAAGACTGAAGGGATGGCAACTGGAAAATCATTTATTAGTATCTACACCATGTACTGCAATACATATTTACAATGAAAGAAATCACTTGGGCATAGCTTTTTTGTATCAGGTAGTAAAGTTGCAAAACGGATAGTCCTTCTATGGCTTCTTGTTATGATCTTCCTACTATTCAGCATATTATCTCTGTTTTTTCAAGAGTTCGAAAAAAATCAGAACAAACTTTTAGTCAATAAAAAAATTCTGGACACAATAAATACTAATGCAATGCTGTTTCTAGATTTCTAAAGGTCGAGAAAATATACATCTCAATATTAAAAAAGTTTTAAACTGTAAAGAATAACATAAACAATCCTTGCTCTATAACTGCAAGAAAACATCAAAATTCTCATCTTGTCTTTCATAATGGGGCTGTATGGAAATTCAGTGTGAAACTGTAACAATTTTATAACCCAGCTCGAAGCTATAACGACAAACAAATGTTGTAGTTCAATTATGACCTTATTTCTAGATTTTATTCAGACTGCATATAAGTTGAAACGAAACGCATTCCAAATAATGCTTCCATCATGATTATATTTGTGTTCGACTTTGTTTTTTCAAAGCTATAAATCAAACACTTTGTGTAATATTACGGAGCTAAATGCATAGTTTGTTCTGATTTTCTCATTGCGTGTCTACTGCTTAATGCACTTTACTTGTAAATGATTCTGCATTTCAGATTAGTTTTAAGAAGTTGCTGATACATTTTGAAATGTACTAACCATATGCATCTCCGTCTTTTTTGCTATGAAATTCGTAAATATTAGCGTTGGCTTGTATGAACAGCAAAGATCTACTTTTACAATCCTTAACTTATTTCATATTCAATGATTTTATTTATGTTAACAGCTTGAAAATTGGTTTACTGAATTCGTTACATATGCACACTGAAGAAACAGACCCATTTTCCAATTCTCTGAAGGAATCAATGCTTTTGAGATAAATTTATTCAATGATGATGTATTCAATGATTTTTGTCAACAATTCCATCACTTTTGATACTGATTATCAAAAAGGTAGTGTCTATGATCAACATAAAGTCGATGATTTTCGATAATTGAAAATCGAATTCCATCAGTTTCATTCCTCGTACTGGGCTGAAGCGGACAACAAACAACAGGTTTGTGATGTGATTTATAGCCAATCTTGTATGCCCATTGAGGAATTACGCAAATTTCGGATATGCGGTTGGTTATCTCGTTCACAGGCAGATGGAGCGATGACAAACCTTTCCAATGAAATCTTTTCTTCATCGAGTTCAACTTTTCTTAACTGTTCTCTGCAAATTTGTGGTAGTTCACGGAAAGTTTGCGGTTCAGGTTTCCGAAGGTATATGTTTCCTCATGATCTTGAGTTCAACAGGAATCTTACTAGATTTTTCTGTCAATTGTTTGAAATCCCTATTCATCCGTATCTTTAAGGTGTCACATTGTGACATCAAAACTTTCAAAGCTGATTCTTGGTTATCGTGAAATTTTTGATTCCAACTTTCTCTATCATAAATTTCTGTTTGAAAGTGATTGTAAGGAAGTCTGAATAACGTCCATTCAGGTAATAGTTGCTGCTTATTTCATTATATCAAGTTATAACTGCTCACAGCTGGAATAGTCTGTATGGGTAGCCTTTTTAGACTTGATATTTTTGAAGAATATGAAAATTCAGGATTTCTGTAATTCAGAAAGTTGGATTAGAATACTTAGTAGTTTCGGTTGTTACTTGTATCAGTTTTATAATTGAATAATAAAGCAAAATAATTGATGCATTCCATTCTTTTGTTTCTTCTCTTATAATTTGCTATACTTTTTAGGATACGTAAATTATACACGAGTATACGCACTATTATCAGCTCTATCTGCATCTATGCAGAATCGGAACCACTAACTATTTGAATTTCATTTGAATGGTATTTGAGGACGTATACTCGTCCCCGAATATGAAAACCTGAAAGACTTTTTGAATTATATCAACTAAGAAGGACACATTGCGTTTTAATGAAAGTGATATAGGTTTATCCAACTTGTCAGCAATACAACTTATTTTTTGTCTGTACAGGTATATGAAAACTTTCTGTGTTGCCTTTCATATTTCATTTATTCAAGGGTTTTTCATTTTAGGGTTGTAAGCTCCATGAATATCAAGTAAAGAAAACAGAATTGAACTGAACTTTCGAAAACCTGTCAATCTGAGTTCCTGTGCAATCTCTCGATCCGTTCTAGAGTCCTGAACTAGTATGCAACCTGCCGTCGTAAATTCTGATTAAAACGATTCTCTATTGGAACAGTCGGCGCTGTTTCTCCCAGCAATATTTCAAACATGTTATACCAGAAGGTGATTTTTGTTATTTTGTGAAAGCTCGCGCCAAAGTTTACTAATTTGATTTCAAAGTTAATTTATCTGCAGAATGCCATATGTTGGTTATGCAATTTCAGTTGAAGCTTTTGTAATTGTGAAGTTTTTTTATAGAAAAGCTGCTTTTCATTTTCGACGAATCGGGCTATTTTTCTTGTTTTATAAATTCAAACAATTTGCTATATATTCGCTGATTCTCATTCATTTGGTATACCGTTATCATCCTCCCCTCTTAACCTACGAACGGGACAAGATTTCAAGGTTGGAAAATTTACCTGAAAAGGTATCGTATTCAGTACGTTTTGATAAGCAAGGCAAAGGATAATCTTTTGTTACCTCTTTTGATATGTACCTGAGTAATTAGAACTTTAATATTTCTATTAAGAATCTGGGAACAAACGATAATTTCTTTGTATGTTCTTCGTTCTAAAGAACCTCGTCCGCCTGTTTACCGGTTTAAATATTTAACAAACCCAAATGAGTTTTTAACTAATGTTACATTTCAGCAGGATGAGGTACCTCTTCATTTCAATAGGCTGGTTCGATAGTGGATAGATGTTAACCTTCCTTACCGGTAGATAGACAAACGTAGTCCTTTATAATGACTCAACTATTTTATATTATGGTATATTTACTACAATTCAAAAACACTAATATAACTGTTATAAAATCGAATTGCTTTTGCTAATATATATTTGCTGTCACCAATAATAAAAAGCAGCATTTAAGATCAACTAGCTGACATCGATTCCCAATCACAGCTTTGAAAAATTTTAGTTGTGTTTAGTAAGAATTTTTTTCAGTTATTCAAGTGGGACACCATCGATATCGTGGTGGAAATTAGTTCTTTAGCAACTTCTAAATATTTGATTTTTATTGAGTATAGGTAAGTAAGTTCAATATTTTTAAGGCATTGGGTTTAGATTCAGTTCGAGGTGCTTCAAATAGACGAAGTACTGACTGGGCGTTTCATAAAAGAACATTCTGGAAGCTTTTTGAGTCACCCTATATATTGGAAAAGTAAACAAACACTATCCCACCTAACCTAGTGCTTCAATCTTTTTCTTGCGAATAACAGAAATTCTTTATTCATACAAGCACTTTTGTAGGAACCTATAGCTTTAGAAGTAGTCCGACTCTGCCGCAAGAGTGCCAGAACTAAGTGTTTCTTAACAGTTTTATACGGGTAACATAGTAGCTGAAATACGTTGAAATGCTTGCTACTGAAATTAAATGAGTTGAAAATATGAAATATACTAATATTTACAGCTAAAAAGTACATAGATATTATAACAATATATTGTTTAAACCAAAGTGAGTTGAATTTGCGACTAAAAAACTAATACGTTGACAGAGTCAATTTTTGTATAATAAATAATATTGTATAATAATAAATATTGCTAATAATAGGCTATATATTTGTCAATGAAATTTCATTGTTACAAAAATTTTATAGTAACTGCCCAAATGTTTATAAAACTACTTTATAGTGTTTGTAAAGGGTCTTACCAAATATTGATAAAGAGTATAATGTTTTATAAAACGATGCCAATTTTCTATTTATAGCAAATGTATAAACACATTGAAAACATTTCTGGGAGAAATGCAGTTTTATAATTTGTTTGTCCGAAACATTTTCGTAACTATTATAAAATACGAAATTGCTGGTTGGGTTATATCCGGTTCGGAGACATTCATCTTTTTGGAGGAAACCAATTGGATTTTGGTGGCATTGAATTGAACCTAGTTACTTCCACCAAATCTCTAAATCACATCTAGATCCTCGTTAAGATATGCAACCGCCTGCTGATGGTGAAGATGTGCAGCAGCAGCAGATGTATTGGAATCCAAATGGAATGACGAGACAAGGGTGCGGTCATATTGGATTCTTGGTTATTTCCAATGAGTCGATAATTTACAATAAAAAGAGAGTTGGAGTCAATATAGATCCCTGGGGAACACCAAAGTTGATGGTAAACGTATTCCAGAGATATCCATCGACGGCCACTTGCGGCGAACGTTTTTTGAGGAAATTCATGTTTTCAAATAGTAGTTTCAAGAAACTTTCAATTTCCATTTTAAACCACTTTGTTCTGCTTTTTTCTGTTCTTCAATTAGCATATCATGTACTATTTATGACAATATAATAATAATTGATGGATGTAGCCTTTACTACATGGTAGGAGATCATGCATGCATGTTTATTGTTTAAGTTTGAAAAAGTGGTAGAAAACATAGAAATTTTCATTTCTCTCTTCATCATACTAATAATTCTTTATTCACCATAATAAGACAAGAGCTACATTCAAACAGGTGAATATTTATGTAAAATTTTGATTTGTGACGAAAATTATTTGTTAGCTGGGCTAGATATTTCATTCACGTAATTTTTCCGTTAAATATTGGTATTTATTTCCCAATCATTTCGGGACACGGGTTGGAGAATGTCGAATTTAAATTCCCATTTTATCTGGACATCGGATAATTCTGTTTTGATATCTGGGCATCCGAGATGGACAACGCAACAAAAATCAATAAAAGAGATGCGGAAAATGAAAATTAATTAGCGGCAATTTTCGTTGGAAATTTGACAAATAGAGCCAGTGCTGGAAACGCTATCATAAATTTAGGTTCCACCTGAATTTCCTCTCCAGTTCGAAATTAATCAGGATTAAGTAAATTCAAAATTAAAGATAAACTCGGAATGGGACAGTTATGATTTAGTGTTAGCTTTCCGCTGTACGAGTCAGGGACGTGCTAATTTCAATAATTTTTCTTTCTTTTTCGTTTCGTTCATTTGGCATGAATTTGGGGGCGTCCATAAATTACGTGGGGTGTTTAAAGGGGGGAGGGGGTCGAGTCAAATCTCATCTAATCTCACGTTGGAGAGAGGGGATGTCCAACAGTGAGGATGGCAGTGTTCCATCTAAGTGAAATGTTACCGGCGAATATCATGCAATTTTTTTTCTGATTGAAGCAAAAAAAATGATTACATGCTTAACATTTAATCTTAAGCGTAATCGTAATACGATTAAGATCATTCACTAATTCGTTCGAAAGAAAATA
>WOGN01007918.1:0-11566 GCA_015342105.1 Leptinotarsa texana | reverse complement strand
TTCCGTCAGCCAAGCCGTATGCAAAAACCATATCAGCCATTTCAGCATTCGTAAAGTCGGGCATGGTACCAAAAAATCACTTTATAAACTCCGAACTATGAATTTGTCAATTAATAGTTGAAAATGTGACAGCCAACTTCTATTTTTATAAACAAATTCAAATAACTTAATTGAAATCAAATTTGAATTATTGAAATCAAATTTGGCTATGAAGTAATATGTATCGATATGGAAAATTGTAGATATTTCGAGAACGATCACCTCCATCGTTGTTGAGGAGGTGTACCTTTTTTACTTGGAAAAGATGTGGGAATTGGGTTTTTTCATGAAAAGAACCAAAAGTTTACTGTCAAAAAAGTTAGGGCAATTTGAAATAAATGATGACAGCGTACGCAGCGCCCTCTAGATGTTACATAAAAATTAATAAGAAATTATAATTTTACACGTCAAAAAATTCGGAGTACCGAATTTCGTACAAATAACTTATTTTTTGCAAGAGCTATTTTCAAAAAGCGAACAAAAAAATTCAATTCCGACACCCCGTGTCTCCGAAACGAAGCATTTCCGGACACAAGTTCATAAAGATTTTTTTTTAATTGTCTCAGGAATCTGTAACTTGAATATTTTAACGTACTTATGTTACACCCTGTATAGACTGTCACATTTATTGAAGTATAATAAACCATAATAAACAACAACTAAGACAATCCGAGACAGATATCTACTCTAACTGGTGAATGTCCATTTCACAGTTTGCATTTTCGATAAAAGATGTCGCCGCTAAACCGATGTTCAAGATGATTTCTCAAAGCTCAACTACACCTTTACCTCAGTAACTTATCTAATAGTGTAGACGACCCCTCCCGATATAGAAGGCCCCGACACTCTGTCGAATGAGCCCCCTATATCCTCCGCTGAAAGATGAACAACTCTTTCATCTAACTCACCCCAGCCAGGCAGGGGTTCAACGTGAAGGGCGGTACTGCTGTCTGAGGACATTCATGCCGCCATACCATCAACACCCACCATGAGTTATGACCCGTTTGCCCTTCTGGCAAACAACAGTTCAAAGGGTAAGGGAGCCAGGCTCCAAATTGAATGACATCAAGACGACTTTCCACTTATCTAATAGTGATTCGACGTTGATTCATAACAATTTTCTTCACTCCTTCAACATTTTTATCGGTTGTTGATGTGCTGGGGCCTCCAAAGCGAGCGTCGTCATTTTTCTCGATCATTTGTGAAAAACTTGTACCACTTGTAAACATTTTTCTGATTCAGAGATTATTCACCATATGCCACTGTCAATATTTCGAGTGTTTTTAAGCGCTTGATAGCGCTCTGATAGTTTGACCAGTGGTATTTAAAGAAAACAGACTATTCTTTTATGAATGGTGAAAAAAATTGGCCCCAGCACAGTGTCTTGAGGAACACCATAAGTCACAGTTCTGGGAACACTTACGACACCTTCAATTTCAACACTCTCTTCACGGAATATATCGGAGCTCTGAAATTCGATCAGCGCAACCTTAAGGAAAATAAGGATAATAACCGTGTGCCCTGCAAACTCTCATTGTGTCTGATTAGAACCCATGATTATTGGACCCAGTGATCACTTATCCCACGACTGAGAATGCTGGCGCGCCCTTCCAACTGTTTTGGAGCTTCGAAGACAGAACTCAACTGGCTTTCACTTTGGATATTATAGTAATAATAATTTCTCATTGCCATAAATTACAAAGTACAGAGAATATAAAGTATAAAGTTACGAAGAGAGAAATGAGCATACAGTGCATTTCTTTAATGCCCAAATTTTATTTTTTGAACGGGTAAATTCAAAAAATTTAAATTTGGGATGATAAAATAAATGCCTGAATACTTTATTATGAAGTTAAATTGACAGATGAAAGTTTCAAGATGGCGACTGGGCGCCATCTGGGATTTTTTTAAGGAACGGGAGCTTTTGTGACACATCATATTAAAGCTCCTGAGAAATACGTCATAACCCCAGAATATGAAGTTAATATCTTCAGCTACTACAAAATAGTGGGACATTTAATGATTTCCTGAAGACAAACATATTAATATCGATATTTCCAGAAATATTCCTTTTCATCACACGTGTTAGGAATCACACGTTGAAAGGTAAGACCTGGTTAATCCTTTGCTCGCACAAGTTTCGACTTCTAAAGGTTGTCGTTCGTAGGAATGCGACAGACAGTTGGTTAACGGAAAAACAAGATTTTTAACACACTTTTAAACGGATCTGCCATATGGCAATTCCAACAATCCGATAGGGTTTGTTAAGTTATTTTTTGTTTATAAAAATGACAAAAAATGTCAGAACGACAATGAAAATCATTTTTCAGTTAGAATATTCTCATTTAGTTTTTGGTTTTACTTGTAAAAAGGTACCACTCTAAAATGGTCAATTCTCGTCCATTGGAAAAAAAATTGAAGTGATTTTTGTTTACGGTGCGACGCGTAACTTTCACGAGACCGAAATGATTTTCAATGACCGTTTTCCGAATCGCCTTATCTGTGGAGAAAATATTTGAGGGAACTTGTATCCAAATTACAGCTACCAATAGTGTACATAACAAAAAACCCCCAGGTCATCCGTACATTCCGGAAGAACAGCAAGTACACACAATTGTTGGGATGGTAGTAAATCCTGAACAGTCTACTTATTTCGTCGCGAATGTTTGTGAGGTGTCTCCTTTTACTGTGTGAAGACTTTTGAAGAGGAATAGGCATCATCTATGCAAAATTGAAATGGTACACCAATCTGAAGATGACCCTGATCGAAGAATAGAATTCTATGAAATCATGACGGAAACTATTGCAAGGCATCCTACCCATCTCCACAATATTTGTTTTGGTGACAAATGTACATTTTTTTCAAACGGCAATGTTCACAGACAAAATGTCCGTTATTGGAGGGACACCAACCCTCACATTTTCCAAGAAACACTTACCCATTATCCAGAAAAATCAACGTTTGGACGGGAATATTGGAAAACCATGTTGTAGGACCTCTATTCATTGATCTAAATTTAACAGAGGATCTGTATTTGAATATGCTGGAAACTACTGTTGACCCTCTCATCACTGAAATCGTCGAAGCGAATCCCAATGAATTCGATATGGATATTGTATTCCAACAAGATGGAGCACCACCACATTACTCCAGATAAGTAAGAAACTATTTGGATACTACTTTTCCCGGTCGTTGAATTGGCCATCGAGGTCCTACAGAATGGCCAGCCCGCTCGCCAGATTTCACACATTTGAACTTTTTTTCATGGGGCTATTTGAAGCAAAAGGTGTACGAACCGGAACCTGCTTCAATATTGGATATACGGCAGATAATAATAAATATTTGTAGCTTATTGCCTCATATTATGTACTTGAATGTCAATGTATTCAAGCAATTATTACAAGTTCCGCCATTTTGTAGTAGTTGAAGAAATTGACTTCATATTCTGGGGTTGTGAAGTATTCGTCGGGAGCCTAAAAATGACGTGTCTCAAGACTCCCTTTCAATTTAATTTTTTTCAGTTTCACTTCAAAATAAAGTATTCATGCATTGATTTCATTATCCCAAATTTCATTTTTTTGAGTTGACCCTTTCAAAAAATAAAAGGGGGAACTTATATGGAATACTTATATGTATATGGAATTTCTCGTGGAATTCAATACCCAAAGGCACATGAAGTTGTTTCAAAAAGGATATTTTCAGTTCGTTTTTGAGGAAGATTTATAACTGCTCATAAATGTTTTGAGTTCATGAAAGTTTAATGTGCCGTAAATAGTTTTCAATGATAATATAAAAAATATCATTTAAACTCACAAAAAATATATGTTTGTTTTTTCTGAAAAAAAAATCACTGATCGAGCGGACTTTTGTTTCATTTTCTTTTCTTCATTTCCTTCTAGAACCCCGCAGTATATGCCGTAATCAATACTTCTCTTTGCTCACATCTTCAACCCCAAAGGGATGACTATCTCGACTTGTAATAGTATTTTACCCAGTTGTTGGCTGACACTCTATAAATTTCAATTAATTCTAGGAATATATTTTGACCCTTGTGATTATATCTCCCTAATGTTAATTGAGACATCCAGAAACAAATGTTTTTATTTAGTATTTCTTTTCATCATTGGCAGAAAAATACACTTTAAAGTTACTAAAAAATGAGTGCTAAATGTATAACCTTTGTCATTTTAATTTTAATAATGTTAAATATTGGGGTTGTGAATAAAAAAGTTGATATCTCAGTTCATTTGAAGCTCTTTGCTTTGTATTCCAGAATAATGAAAGTAAATGAGTTCATTTGTGGACTAACCAATACGGTTTATAAATATGTATAGAAACTATATCTTGCTCTGATCTGAATTGAAATGTACAAAAATGGTTTTTTTCGTCTACAATCGTCTTCGGGCTATTTTTTCAATTTCTTCTTATTGTTCAATTTTAAATTGTTGCTTGTATTTTATTTTATTATAATTCCATTTCAGGGTATTTTTGTTCAATATAATTGTTTTCAGCTATTAATTTTAATTTTATTAATTCTTTCAAGGATTTCAAATCATTTTACTTGAAGCAAAATCTTTGCGTGAGTTGATATTCTGAACAAACATAACGAATGTCTCTATATATGCGTTTGATTACTAACTATTTGTTTTCATTCCAGGTAAGTACACTATTCGAGAACATGAGGAAACGGTTGGGTAACTTCGTAAGTATTTTTGTAGTTTGTCTAATTTTCCGTATTTTACTTCATCAATGTGTTAGGGCAGGACTTCCATTTTCTTTGTGATGTAGATTTCGAATCCGTGCATTTTGTGCTTCTTATGTTTTAGATGCGGACTAAGAAAGGATTTCAAAATATGTTAATTGTAGAACCCCCTGTGGGGGTAAAAGGGGAGCGTTTACATATGAAAATTACGATTTCTTCGTACCGCTATATTTTCGAAGGCTGAAATTTTGTATGTAGGTTCGTTTTATGTTGTAGGTGTACAATAGGGATGAATTTTTATTTCAACTGGGGCGCCCTCCGTCCGGGTAAAAGGGGAGCGTTTACATATGAAACTCTCCTTTTCATCATTGTTTCTCCGTACCGCTATATTTTCGGTAACTGAAATTCTGTATGTAGGTTCTTTTCGTGTGGTAGATGTACAATAAGAAAGGATTTTGAAATATTTCAACTGGGACGTCAACCGAAGGGAAAAAGGCGCGTTCATAAAATAAAGTTACCTTTTCATCATTCTCCATACAGCTATGTTTTCGGAGGCTAAAATATTGTATGTAGGTTCGTTCCATGTTGTAGATGTGCAATGGAAAAGGATTTTCGAATATTCTAACTGCGGTGTCTTCATTGGGGATAAAAAGAGCGCATTTACGTATGAAAATTACTTTTTCACCACTGTTTCTCCGCACTGCTATATTTTCGAAAACTGAAATTTTGTACGTAGGTTACTTTTATTTTGTAAAGGAAAGGTTTTTTTAATATTCCAACTGGGGCGCCAACCGCGGGGTGAAAAGGACCGTCCATAAAACGAAATCATCTTTTCATCACTGTTTCTCCATACCCTTAAATTTCCAGTGAGCGAATTTTTATTTAGTATCAGCATTGCACAAGTGCGGATCCGAGGAGGGTCGCTAGTATAGAGATAATCGATGTTATCGATTATTGTATCACAACTTGGCACTTTGTGACTTTGACAACAAATATATAATTTAAGTAGACTATCCATTCATAGGTTCATTCTATGAAAAATTCTGAAAAGAAATTATTCGTATTTACTGTATTCGCTTATTTCTAATACTGGTAAAATATGTTGCTATGTGCATATCTTCTAAAATTAGTATAATAGAATATTTATCTGCTCTTTTGAATACCTTATTACTGATAATATCCTAATTGAGGAAACGGTGACCGCCTGCTAATCGATTTCAATTCAGCTTTTCTGGTTACGTGCAATGTGCAATGCCCATTGAAATCTTCGTGATAGCTTTATTATTCTATTCAAATGATAAATTGAAAAGATGATTCACGTTCCTTGTAAGACGGGTCCAATGAACATCTGGATCAGACATCGTTTATTATCATTAATTTAGTTTGAGCGAGGGCAACAATAATTATAATTTCAAATTGTCCATCTGTGCGTCTTCGTACTTCGCTAGATTAAAAGCAGTATGAATGGAAATTAATTTCTTGCAATCGTGTCACTTATGAATAAGAAGATCATTTTATGATTCACAGAGATTTCGGTATGAATACTTTCCTTTTAAATGTTCTCTTCATATCTTTTTTATCAAATAAGAAGGATGTGTATTACTATATAGCCTCATGAAAACTATACAAACAGGTTGATGAAATATTAAATACAGGATGTTCCCTAACTACGGTAGGAAACTTCAGAGGGTGATTCGTCAGGTTGTTTTAAGAAGAAAATTCCTATGAAGAAATATCTGGAGTTGCTTTGTTTCTGAGATACGGGGCGCTGAAGTTTAAAAAAACGGTATTTATGAAATATCGTAAATATCCTTACACCGATTTGGTTGAAATTTGCTTCAGTCATTTGAAGTAACAAGGTGCTTATTTAAACTCAACTAGATTGAAATTATTAGCTCCAGGGGAGTCACAGTACGCCATTTAATTGTAGTTTTTTATTTTTTTAGATCAATAAAAAAATACAACTTTTTTGTTGCTTGTGTTTTCTTCATATCTAGCTTCGTTTTCAAGAAAAAAAAATGAAGCCACTTTGCATATCATGAACACCTACTTTGGAGACCAGCTGACAGTGATAGTGTTGTCATATCAGTGAAAGTCAGTGTTGTCAATTAGCAGTGATTCCAATATGAATAATTTTACTAACGCTAAACTGGCTGATATGCACTTTATGGATTAGTAAATGGAAATGTGGTGAAGCACCGATAATGTACCAGAACATATATCTTAACAGAGTAATTCCATGTGCTAAAACATTTAGAACATTACATGCAAGATTATGTGATACTGGGAGTTTTAATAAAAATGCTTGAACTAGAAGAATCTATACTTGATGCAATTGGAGAAGATCCATTATAGTACCATGAAGATTGCAATGCAGCTGGAAGTCAGCCCATAAACCGTATGGACAGTTATTTTGCTGGCGGTTGATTCATACGATGGCACACAACAATACTTTTTTACCAAATATTTTGTTTACGGACGAAGCAGATTTGTCACGAGATGCTTTTATGAACATTCACAATGACAATTTTTGTGCCAACGAAAATCCCCACGTTGTTAGAGAAAGTCATTTTCATCAACAATTTTAGCTGAACGTTTCAGTAGGAAAGATTGGTGACTACGTAATTGGCCCATTTTTTCTACCAGCAAGATTGACAGGTGACTCCAACACGGACTTTTTGCGAAATCATTCATTCATTTTGGTATATAAGAAGTGCCGGTACTTTTCAAAGGCAACATTTGGTTTATGCACGACGAAGCTCCAGCTCGTTTTAGTGTTCTTGCTTGCCAGCATTTCAACATCACCCACCCTAATCGCTGGTTTGGATGTGTAGGACCTCATAATTGGCCAGCTCGCTGTCCTGATATGTATCCTCTAGATTTTTATTTATAGGGTCATCTGAAGGGTCTTGTTTAAAAAACTCCTGTACTAGATGTGAATGACATGAGGGATTGGCAATTGCAATGTCATTAGGAATACCCCGTGTATTTTTGAAAGAACAATCAATAACAAATCGATTGCAGTCGTGCATTTAATAGAGGATGGACGTTTTGCTCATTTACTTTGAGGTCGAAATTATTATCATTTACTTTTGATTTTTATTTCATGTTCAATGAATAGTTTTTAAAAGTGATTTTTTCTCGAAAACGAAGGTTGTATTTTCAGTTGTTTAATCTAAAACAAAAAAAAACTGAAAAAAGTCAGTGGCGTTCTTTTTTTCTCAATATCAGGCCAAATAATCCGCCAAATAATCCGGATCGGGCCAAATAAGCGCCTTATTACCTCAAATAACTGTAGTAAATTTCAACCAAATCAATGTAAGGATATTTATGATATTTTATAAATCCCTTAATTTTAAACTTCAACGGACTTTATCTCAGAAACGAAGCAACTCCAGACATATGTTCATAGGAACTTTTTTTCTTAAAACGATCTAACGAATTACTGAAGTTAACGTACCGTAGTTAGGAAACACCCTGTATATTAGATGTTGATAGTAAAATATTATGTTTTGCCTTTCTACTTCTCGATCATTTAACAAAAAAATGTGGGAAACTTCCAAAGATATGAAGAAATAAAATAACTGGTATCTTGATGAAAATATGTAAATCATGCACAGGTTTCTTTCAGATACAAAGTATGAAAAAAATACCGTTTCTAAACAATTAGTTCCACATGAACATTGAATTACAGGAAAGGCAAAAAGATGTTTTCCCAAAAAACTATATCCTTTTCAATTCAGTATTTCGTGTTTTATACAATGTATAAAAAATATAGTATACAGATCGTCTAAAGTATAAACCATTACTTTGGTACATGAGTACATAAGATTTGTCTTTTGCCTATTACTAACAAATATTTTTGCAAAAATATACAAATAATTGATATCAGATAAATTTTCTTCTTTGTTTTGTTCTCCAATACAATCCAATAAAGACCATCAGGAGTGATATGTATAGCATTTGGCACCTATTGCTATATTTATATTATATACTCCAATGGTGTTAATTTTCTTGTGAATCATCTGAAGAACCTGCAAAATATTCACAAGATAAAGTGTCCATTTTATCGCATAATTACACTAGACAAGTGACGAGAATTAAAATGTAGAGAAATGTGTGCAATTTGCGAAAAAGCATTAAGTCATTATCTTGTGAATATCAACATGGTTCACGGGACTTCGAAGTTATTTGATTTAAATTCAGGTCATCCGTCCTTTTTTTTGAATTTGGTGCTTTCCTTGATCACTTAATACAGGGCGTTCCAACGAAAACTTAACCCCCCTGGTAAGTCAGAAACGGTCGTGTAGTTGAAAATTTCGAAGAACACGTCTATTTTTATTTCTAGGGGGACTAATCCTGATATGGAAATCATACCCGAAATTTAACCCTCCTGCGGACTGCAAATACCTCCCCTTACCCCCATGCTATTGAAAAAATAGGGGGCTTAGTTGCTGACCGCAGTGGGGGGGGTGAAATTTCGTTTATGATTTCCATATCAGGATTAGTCCCCCTGGAAATAAAAATTGATATGTTCTTCGAAATTTTCGATTTCACGTCCATTTCTAACTTACAGAGGGGGGTCGGGTCAAGTTTTCATTGGAACGCCCTCTATATCCAAAGTAGTGCTTTCAAAAACATTATTGGGAAATCATGAAACGCTCGTCTTTTTCTTAGTATTATCTTCAGGACTACAACATTTTATGCTTTGCTATAACTGTTGACCCCATCTATTGACGAAAAGCTCGAAATACAGTCCAGAAAGTCCTAGGTCCGTCTAAAATTATGTTTTTTAAATTATCGTTATATTTGGTTTTCTTATCGACTGTTATCATTGTTTGAAGAGTAATAAGATAGTCAATATAGATGTCGCCTTACTTCACGCCAATATCTACCATTAACATGATGCATTGTCATTGAAACATGCGATTTTTTCCGTATAAATTTAATATCGATTGTTGAATCTTTGTTTAAATAAATCAGATATTAGTAATGAGGAAGTTAAAAAATCGATTCGAATTTTTCAACATAATAACAAGTTTGAAAATGTGGAACTTTGCTGTTACTTATGGAAAAGATATTGTGTTCGTTATTCAGTTGTACACAGATATATCCTTTTGAAATAATGAATCATAAATTTATTTGCGTACCTGGGTACTTATAGTTTTCTGCATGTTAGAAATTACTTACTTGAGATTTTTTATTAGTAATTCCACAAATCGAACCGTAATTAAGAGCTCTCTACTTATTTGAACTCAACGAAACCAATATTACAATCAAACATTGTGGATGTGTTTTTACCTCGCACCTTTCGTGTTATTTTTAGATAGTTCGTGGAAAAATTGCGATTCACCTACTGAAACTTGCAAAATTAAATTCTCGGATAATTAGTCTGCTTAGAATGTAAACAATTTACGCTTCAGGAATAACTTTGTTTATTTTATCAATTAACAAATAATTCAACAGCAAATCTTTCCTATTTCTGTTCAGTGTAGATATCAAGCACTTTGAATAGCTGGATAAAATAACATTTCATTAAAAATATCCTGATAGGTCAGTTTCTCATATTATCATTTGCCATAAATGTAATAAAGTATTTCGACTTTTGACGACTCCCAATTGTTTCATGATAAATGTTAATACTTCATTGTGAAAGAATATATTTTCGCGAGTTTCTGTATCTTTTGACATAATGTAGCTACAACAGGTTTATTGTGTCTTGAAAATCCCTGTCGAAACTACCATCGAAACCTGAAAGAAACTAGAAAGTTGGAAAAGCGAAGGGAGTTAGCCCCAAAAAAACGGAAACTTTAAATTCAACATTGTCATCGAATCACCACGTTAGTCCACAAAAAATTTATCCACCTTTCTAAGAATGATAAAATTGCATTTAAAAAATTGGGCTAACTCCACACTAATCGGATATGGCTAAGTGAAAATGCTCCATATAACAGATTTCGAAATTTTATTTTGTTTTCAATTTTCACATTTCTGAGAATTTTCATTTGGTTTGATCATGTTTTTTTATCAATTACAGACAGCCGAGAAAGGTGATTTCAGATTGGGCTAACTTCATACTTTGTAGAAATTTGAAAGTTGTCATGATGCATGTCATGCAAGTTGCTGACATTATACATTAGAGACTACTAAAAATTCACTCTTCCTCGGTTGTCTTGAAGAAAAAAGGTAAATTGAATAATTGAGTAACCTGATCAAATGATCTAGAGTTGAATGGTAATTTCGAGAAATATAAAAATTAAAAAACAAAATATCTTGCAAAGTTTTCATTTTTTATTTTTTTTCTAGTTATGTTCTATGGTGAAACATGACTAACGATGGACCATTAATGGAGCACTTTCACGAAAATTCGGGCTAGCGACTAATTTGGTTAATCGATGGATAATCCTTTATACTGTGTGACACACTCAAGACGAAGACAACCCTGTTCTTTAGTCATTTTTGAAAGCAGATATGTGATTTTTGGTACAGGCATATACCTTAATGGGCCGCACTTTTTGCAAAACTTAGCCGGAGTTACAGCCCTAAACCAAGCCTACTGTTTTCATGCGAAAAGGGCAAATTCTCGATATTTTACTTTGTTTTGATGATCCAGAAATAAGTTATTCGAAAGTTGCTTGGAAATCGATTTTGTCCCTACATACCAAATTTCAACGCAAAATTCGAATTTCATATTCAAGTCCGATTTTCAATTAATGATTCTAAAAAAGACGATAGTCGTGTCATGAAGTGTTCTGGCGATGCATTAAATTTATTGGAGCCTCTGGAGACACCCTACATTTTATTTTATAAGAGAGAGGACATTG
>WOGN01007916.1:0-11567 GCA_015342105.1 Leptinotarsa texana | reverse complement strand
CACACACACACACACACACACACACACACACAAAATCTCATAGGAAAAAATTCTGAACGATCCATTCACCAGACACTGCACCAGACACTGACTTCACTGCACAACAAAAAAACAAATAATACATCATAGTGGTGAGGGGAGGATTAGAACCGGGGAAAAATTCTGAACGATCCATACACCAGACCCTTCAAGGTCACATCACCTTGACTTCACTAAACAACAACCAAAAAAAAAGCAAATTATACGTCATAGTGATGAGGGGGAGGATTAGAACCGGCTCAAATCTCCTACTGTTAGGGAATCGAAAATTGTTACTTCTCGATACTACTTGGTTGAATACAACCACATATTCAGAAATGGCTGTTCTGAAAATGTCACAACTTGAAAAAAGTACTCAGTTAGCTATGGGGTATTATATCTCGTCGTTTTGGTTACCCTCTGGTTACCCTCTACGAAACACTTCATCAGTTGAAAGGATCGATTGCAGTTCGAAAAATGGTTCCGAAACGTATTCTGTGAAACATATTGTTTCTTACGAATCAGTAGACAGTAATCCTGAAACTCTTGAGAAGAAAATTGGATCACATGCTGTGAAAATGCCAAATACACATCTCATGGGTAATACTTGATAGTTCTCAACTTTTGCTGAAAGTTCATTAATGCAGGTGCTACTTCTTGACGTCCTAAAAATATTCTACATCGAAATTTCCAACCTGGAAGAGCACTTTTACCAAAAGTCGAGAAGTTGTATACCAATAGATACAATCATTTTCACTGGAATTTTCCACTTTCTTGAGTTCCTACTCATTTCTGACTTTGGGTCCATAAACTGTTGAACCGTTGGGAAAAAAACTTCAGTTTTCTACTCCTCCAACTCCACACAAAAAATGTGTGAAACTTCCAAAAGACAACAGAAAGTAATTATTTTCAAATTAAATACTTCACAGAGATGGAAAGATCATGCAATGGAAAGATCTGGCACAAACTAGAAGAAAAAGCCTATTAGAATCGACTACTTTCATGTGAACATTGAATTACGTGAGAGAAAATATACTTCTGAAACAACTACTTTTATATTAAAGATCTATAGAAAAAACACTTTTTTCTATCCAATGTGGCTGCTCATCGTTTTGCGGTTCAACTCAGTACACCTCGACCTTATATGTTTGAGAACTCTTCCATCTGAAGAATTGCGTTTATATGGAATAAAAGTATTTGATTCAAATCAAATCTATTCACTATTTCCGCACAGACACCGCTCTCAGAGCTCCCTAAGGATGTTCTTGTAATGCTTCAGTTTGATTCTTAAACATTCCAAATGTACTCCAAACATTCGATATGGAACTGACTCCGATATTTCCACAGGATTTATACACAATATGAACGATGGCGGTATCGGTGTTTTGGTATAAGGCACTTGCCACATTGCCTCTTTAGCGCCAATCTGGATAATGATTCGTCTAAAAAAAGGTAGCGACAGTTGGTCAACGGTAAAACAATTCTAAATACATATCTGAAGCAGATATCTTGTCCTATCATCGTGGAAATATTCAACATAATTACCAACATAGACGTACACAATGTTTACAGGATTCAGTCGGGATTTTTTCAAAGAACAGTATAGAGCTTTACTAAACCTTCACTCAATATACAAATTTCTAATATCTTTAACGAAAGAAAGACAGTCACTTTTTTATCGCATTATGAATGTATCAATATAAAACAATTTGAATAATATCAGAATCCATAATATATAATATTAGGATATACAATCCCAACTATCTGATCAAAATGATATCCATGTATTCATGAATTATTATTATGGATTCGAAACACAGGATAAGGCTCGAAAAAAAAGTTATTGTTTGAAAAATAAATCTGAATATCAGAATATCTGAACCAGAACTATGCCCCAAGAATTTGTCAGGTATTTTTTTATTGAAGGTGAAGTTTCTTGGTAGTGACTAATCTATGAATGTGTTCAACTAGCAAAAGTTGAACTATTGGTCCACCTATTCTCTGATTTAAATCAAGGATCAATATATATATCTGAGGAATTTTGTGATAAACCTTATATTTTCATGCAAAATATTATTTACAAATATGCAGTTAATCTCAGACCCAGTCACCTCGTTTCGAAATATTTTTTTCAATAATCATTTGACATAAACAATGGTTCGTTGACCACAGTTAGTAAACAAGATACAATGTCATCGAAAATCAGTTCTCTTCATATATAATAAGGATAATATTTATTTGAAATAAACATTTCATACTGATCGACATTTTGTGACAGACGGTGTGGAGAAACTGGCTTTAGGTATGAACCAACTCAATTTCAGAGCTTTTTATTTTCATGTTTTTCTTACAGAAGAACTGAAAAATCGTGTTCTACCTGTCTTTTTGGTTTTATTGTTTCATGAGTTAAAAATCAGATACATTTTCCAGAAGTACCCCAATTTTAGTACCGAATGATAAATTATTTCAGATGAAATATAGAACTTGATAAAAAAATTAATGAAAAAATCATGTTCGAATTATAATTCAATTGATATTCTTTTTGACATTTATTTCTGCTGAAATCACCAAGCTTTTTGAAAGTGGGTTTGAAAAAATATATTAAGGTGCAGGGAAACTCTACACTTAGAAGGTAAAAGAACAAATGGTCAAGAAATATTTCGAAGGGAGTACAATTTCTTTCAGAATATACAACAAATTTGAAAGAGATGTTGCTGACAAGTTCAGCTATATTCTGCTATATATAGTGAAATTTCTATATTTTCGACTACTTGAAAAATCTTTTTCTATGGTGAGAAAGTGTAGATTATCGCGTTTTCCACATGATGAGAATTTATGGTATTTTCATTCAGAAAACAATTTTCAATCTGTTCGAATATCTGTTTCAAAATTATTTCAACACAACATGAGTCAAGTAACTCATCGTCATTATTAAAAACGCAAATATTCTTGAAACTCATGCCTACTGTATAAAATTGGTCTTGTTTGTAACAGCAATTCAATTGAATAAAATTCGACCTAGTTTTTTCCTAATTTAAAATGATTCAACATTAATATAAATAGACTCCAACTTGCCGCCAACTAATTAGCTTTCTTGATCTCTTGAACACGTCAATTTGGTTGAAAAAACGCGCGTTGAAAACAGTATTTCTTATGATTAAAAAAAGTGCTTGATTTTAGATCTATTCCACGACAGAAGTTACAGTTTTATCTTTGATAGTGGTATGCACCAAAAAACAAAACATACTAGAGAACTGCAACCTCTAAAACTTTAAGGTGAAATATATCACCGTCGAGAACGATAACATGAAACAAATGAGAGGAGGCAGAAACAGTATTGATGGAGCTGAAACAAGATGTGTTATATTAACTATATAGAATAATGTTTGAGCCCGAAATAAATACTAGGAGTTGGAGTCTCACAGTTGGAAAGATGTTTTTCAATATGTTATTGTTATATAACCCAATACGGAAATATACCGTTTTGCAATACTTGAGAGATTTTCTCTGACAACCCTTTGACATAATTTAGTTTGAAATATTTTCCTCCTTTGTTACTGCTGAAGGTGGAGGAAGTTTCACCAGTATTCGTAAGATTGTATGATTTTCTATTGATGATAGGTTTCGGATACTTATTGATTTTATTAACAAGCTTTTATTAGCTGTATGTATGTATGTATGTTTGTTTGTTTGCTTGTAACTCTCAAGTTCGGGATCTCTATTTGAATTATCGACATTAATGCTCAATCTATCCGCGCGCAGATGGCGCTGTACGGAATCTCTTTGATATATCGACATCATTGCTTGATCTATTCGCGGGTAAATGGCGCTGTACGTAACCTTGTTGATATATCGAAATTATTGCTTGATCTTTTGGCAGATGGCGTTGTATGTAACTTCTTTGATATAATTCGAGCTCACTCTACATGTATTTTTTCATTTGAAAAAAGTATTTTTTATTGACACGCGCGCCTGCTGCCTTATTTGTAACTCTCCTCTGCGCGCCTGCTGCCTTGAGCTCCCTCTCAGGAATCGATGATATCAATGGTCATTTTTCTAAACAATATACGGCTGATTTTTCCCAAAGTTTGGATAAAATTAATATAGTTCAAAAAGACTAAAAAACTCGCTTAACATAGCACACGAAACTAAACATTAAAAAATAAATATAGTTTGAAAAACTAAAAAACACTCCTTTTAAAGAACATGGACCTAAAAAGTTAAAAAAATTGTTAAAACAATAACGAATGAAAAATACTAGTACTACTGTGAAAGAAGTATGGGCGCTTTGTGCCAATGTTTTTTGTATTTCAAGCGCTTTTCCAACAATAATAATAATATTTTTGTTCGTTATTTTTCAAGTTTATTTAAAAAAAATACTTTTTAGTTCGATGTTCTTCAAAAGCGTGTTTTTTAGTTTTTCAAATTATATTCATTTGACAATGAATTTGTCATTATATTTTTTTGTGATATTCCTATGGCTAAATGGCAATAATATATGCTTGAGATCGTGTATTTATCATTTCATCTTCTCGTGAAATTGGATGACACTACAAACAATTCAAAATTCTACCTGTGTTGATTAGTTTTAGTCAATTTAATTTGCTAACTCTCAATTCATTATGTGTAAATAACGCATGATAATATTTGTTTCTGATATGAATTGGTCACTTTGTGGTCTTTACAAAAGACAACTCCAAAAATCAAGATTGAAAATGATTGTTTTTGAGATTAACCACTTGAAAATATCTCGTAATAGAGTCGAAAAAACGAAACTTCATTGAATATAATCAATTTTTAGAATAAAGAGATTCATTTTTCGAAAACAGTGACTTCTATAAGAACGAGAAACCTAGAAGGAAATATGATACTAAATTTTTAGGCGTTCACAGTGGAAAGTCAATTGGAAGCTGTGCTTGTACGACCGTGCTCCATTGGATAGATAAATAGATAGATAGATAGATAGATAGATAGACATTTATTGATCATACACCAATTTACATTGGATTGATAAGTCAAAACAGAAGAATGTTAAAGTAATAAAACAATAAAACACTTTAAAAACATCTTCAAACCAAGCAACACTGAAAGTAGGTAGTACACTGTTCATTGACAGTCCGAAATGAAATCAGGAATACTATAAAATGCCCTAGATAACAGATACCATTTCAATTCTGTTTTAAATCTGAACAGATTTGGCTGATTCTTCAAGTCATTATGTAGCATGTTAAAAATGTTTGCCGCAGCATATTTTGGGGATTTTTTATAAATCGAGTAGTAGACAATTTCCAATCTGAATTGGTTTCTTTAACGGGTTGAGTAGTGGTGGACATCCGCATTTTGAATAAAATAGTTCTTATGAATGTAGGCAAATATTAAAAATTTATTCAAATAGATACTCGTGAATGTCAATATTCACTTTTCTTTGAAAACATCTCTTCAATATTTTCGAAAACATAGGTGGAATATCAATCGTATGATTCTTTTCTGTGCTATGAAGACTCTGCTGCTACTAGTAGCAGGACCACAAACTATAATATTATGACTAATGGAAGAAGATTAGCTCCGAACATTTCGCTGATAACTCGATGGGTATCTTCAGCAGTGGTAGGCAGCAATGCAATCCCCTTCTTGGTAGACTCGTTAATAGTGTTAAATGGTGTAGAACATATCTACTCCATTGAACTGTATCTCATTCTTGTAGTGCGTGTTGAGCAACTACATATATTTCCTATAGTCTTAGACATTAAAATTTTTCATGTTCTTTTATGTCCTCACTTCGTATTGTAGTTCATCAACAAGCAGGATTACGAAATCCTTGGATACTTAGATTTGATCTTTGGCTAGCGGACGTTTGCAGACAGTTTTCGAGTTGGCTCAAAATCGTTGTGAAAACCATCTGCGTACGTCAGCTCATCCAAAGATTTTGCTGGATTACTGAATATGTGTTACCTATAATTCTGTAGAAATTGAAGAAAATATCCTCGTGACTTCAACATCAAAAAAAACCTAACTTACATTCAATGACACTTTTCAGGAGGCAGTTCTGTTATAAACTGAAGATCTATGAGAAAATTCTGCTAGCTTCGATTACATCAACAACAACCGAATAGTCAGTATAATATTTGTAACGTACTGACATGACTGCAATAAATTTGGTTACAGTTTGTGGAATTGAATTTTTTTAATAAATAATAAGTTATCCTCCACGGACCATGCAGATTTTGAAAACGAGTAATGAATTTAGAATACCTCAGGATGTTTGATCAATGGAAAACATTTTCAATTTCACTAGTTCGGACTCCATTGTCTGATTTATAAAATGATTTGAAGTCCCTGAAACAATTAAAAGAGAAAAATTCAAAAGGAATAGCTGAAAATAACAATTATTTTAACCAAAAATAACCTGAAATGAAATAATAACGAGATAAAATACAAGTCAAAATCGAACAATAGGACAATAATAAAGAAATGAAAATGAAAATGAAATTAATGAAAAGATAAGAGATTCCAAGCCACGTTAGTTCACGACGTTTTGATTGTTAGTGTCTACAATCGTCTTCGGGTGATGATTGGGTGATGACATCACCCGAAGTCGATTGTAGATACTAAGAATCGAAACATCGTGAACTAACGTGGCTCAGAATCTCTCAACTTTTTATTAATTCTATTTTCATTTAATTTTTTTTTTATTTTTGTTCAATTGTTCGATTTTGATTTGTATTTTATCTCAATATTATTTTATTTCAGGTTATTTTTGCTTAATATAATTGTTATTTTCAGCTATTCATTTCTAAGTCTTCTTTTTTAATTGTTTCAGGGATTTCAAATCATTTTATATATTAGACAATGTAAGTCCGAACTAGTGAAATTTATCATGAAACATTCTCAAACACCTTCAAACAAATGAATACATTTTTTTGGAAAATTACTCGAAAGCAGTGAGGTTTTGAGATTTCAAATTTGCTATGCATATTGAGGAGAGTTCGCATTTTTACCTTTTCTTTGTTGTGTGACGAATATCAAGATCGTTCAAAGTCAAATTCAACACACTTCTACATAGTCACCTTGACTACGTCGTGTGACGTATGTAGAGGTCATTTCAAGGTTAGAAGTAGTGGGGAGAAGTTTCGAAATCGGCTCAAACCGACTATCATCCCATTTTCAACTGAATCAATTTTCTCGAGAAAAATATCTGGTCGCGTTTGGAATCGAACTTACGACCTTTTTGATTGTGAGTCGGGCGCACTACCTCTGAGGCAATTCTCCGCTATCTCAGTTATTGTCTAACCCATGTATCAATTCATGTTCATTTCAGATCACAGTAATTTGTTTTGTCTACAATTCTGCTTCATAACAATTTTTCATATCCATTAATTGATATTTTTTTTATTTCAATTAACTCGTTAAAATATTTTAGGTATTTTCAATAATTCAAACAATGGAAAACTTTTGAAATTCATTTAGGAATATCAGTAATCACTTTCAAATATTCTTACAGTTTCAACGAAATTGGAAACCAATTCAAGTAATAGACTTCTTAACTTCAACATACCTTCATTTCTTTATTTTTTTGTGAAAAGATAAATTTTAAATCAGAATTATTCGAAATAGTAACCTACCTATTAACAATGGACCCTAATTTTATCTTCTTTAAAATTATCTCCTTCATCATCTCAACAATGACAAATAATATGAAAGGAAATATTTTTAGGGTGAATTAATTTTTAGGAAAAAAAAATTTTGAGTTTCTAATTCGCCAATTTTTCATATATGAAGACAAAGGATTGAAAATCCAAAATATTTTTTCCACAGTAAAAAGTCTAATACAAAACTTCTTCATGATAGTGTTTGATAATGACTTATTTTTTCAGGTATGATGGGTACATATTCACTTCTTCTTTCAATATATATTTTGATATATGGAATTATTTCATTGGTTATTATATACATATGGTTCATGTACTGCTATAATTATTGGAACAATAGAAATTTTCCTTATTTGAAACCTACTTTTCCGTTGGGAAATAACCAAACCATGTTATGTAAATTTCCTGGTCCGCATTTGGAAAGCTCCGACTATTATACCAAAATCAAGAAAAAAGGGTATAAATTTGCAGGTGTTTTCTCTATTACTCGACCTATACTGGTGGTGGTAGATCCAGATATTTTGAAGGATATTTTGATAAAGGTAATTTTGTGAAATTTTTATATGGATAGTCCAGAGTTTCGATCATACTCGTAGTAGTTCAGGCACATTTGTTATAACGTGTAAACATCATTACATAAATAATATCACATTGATAATTCAGATGTAGAGCATTCCATCCAATTGACACGAATGGTATGAGTATGTTCATTTTCTTATGGTTATGTATGAATAAAATGAATCAAACCAAATATTTCATCACATCAATGTGGAATTACCACTTGAAAGTGAAAATCTCGCATGCTGTCAGTATCTTATATCAAAAATTGTATAGAGAGCCGTAAACCACCATATCCTTGAATTTCCGGAAGGCTTCTACATCTTGAGCGCTTATCAACATGGCTTTCGGAAACAGAGATCAACAGGCGACCTTTTATCATATTTCTATCATATTCTACCCATATTTGGAATGACATCGATATTATGGCTTATCGAATCGATTTTGTACATGGCTCTTCAGCTTCCTGAAATAATGTTCCCTGCAAGTGGCCGTCTCTCGAATACTTTTACCATCAACACTAGTGTTCCACAGGGATCCATTTTGTCTCCAATTCTCTTTCGCTTGTATATCAACGACTTCCTTCATGCTTGAGGAATCTATTGGATTTTCATCATGTATCGGCCAGTTCTATTCAATTATCAACGGTTCACTTGAAAAACCGAGAATCCAATATCCAGGGTGTTACTGAATAAGTGTAAAACACTTAAGAATGTGATTCCTCATTGACAAAAAGATAGAATCTTTCATATAAAGGAATTTCATTAGAAATAATTTTTTGCTGCGAACTGGTTTATTTTGGCAAAATACCCAAGACACATTTTTTGTTCAGAATGGAACAGGCTATCGGAAATAAATTTTTAAATAAAATAATAAGACAAAAAGTTACATTGGAAATAAATTTTAGGGGCTGCGTTTTCCACCCCTTACAACCATGTGATAAACCAAATAAATTTTTGACTAAGTGCCTTTTTGTTAGTACAAAACGTCAGGTTAACTTCAATATTGAAACTTTTTTGGTGCTTGTGAAAAAATTGTTGTACAAATTTTATGTTCCCCCTTTAAGGGGCTGTATCTTAACAAGGGATGCTCCAGTGAAATTTCTTTATGAAAAAGATTTTATCTTCTTTTTGATGGGAAATCACCTCCTCAGATGTTTTACACTTATTTAGTTACATTCTGTATTGCTTTGATGATGACAGCACACTTGTCTCGTCATTCCATTTGGATTCCCAAACATCGGCTGAAGATGCACATCTTCACCGGCAGCAGGAGGTTGCATATCTGAATGAGGATCTAGAGGTGAGTTCGAATTGGAGTGAAGAAAACCAAGATAAACATGTTAAAACCGGATATGATAATGTCAGGAGAGACAATTGCGCCTTTCTGCTTCGTTAAGTCTGTTAGAGGTTAGAATGGATACCAATATGTTCTGGCACAAAAATATTACTGGAATTGCTGCTTCTCAAAAGCCTGAAACACTATAGCAAACTGTGAAACTGTACATATCTCAGCAAATTTTGATGCTTTATAAAGCTCAGATCAGACCTTCTTTGGAGTATTGTTTTCATTTTTGGAACTCCGCTCCTAAGCATACCTTGAGGTTAAATTTGCAATTTGTAGTGTGAAAAAAATATTTGAGGTATCCACCCCACACTGACACACTGACCAACGGATTGGATGGAAGAGTTGTGATATAGTTCTCAATGTCAATGTCTTTCAGATATCGATATTTTCTGTAACATCTATATATTTATTGCCGGAGAGCCCTGAACAAATGATTCCGAGGGTACTGATTGTAGGAGATAGCCTAAAAACAAAAGCAGTTTGTTCCATCATGAGGTTTCAGTTCTTTTGTCATCTTAATGAATACCTCTTCCAGGTTCTTCACGATGCTCGGCGACATTGGAAATAGTCTATATTTATTGTTCTGTTGTAAAAGAAATGAGGTTGAGGTTTATTTGTTAAATTCTAATTTTAGGTATTATTCCTCTAATATAGTTCAGTACTGTGCATGGATACTAGCCGTTCTATGTCTTTCACTATGAACACTTTGGATGGAACGATAGAAAGCCCAACTCTGAAGTTTGGTCTTACATGTTTACTCGCCATGTAGGTAATTGCTGCGTGATGGGAACACAATTACCTATATTGAAATGGTAGGTGAAGACTCTAAATAATGAAGATACTTCTATTACGAACCAGTTCATATGTCTCTCAAAACATGATTCGAGCCTCGCATCATAATGTTGCTGCTCAGTATATTATGTTATAGAGACTTGATGTATCTATAACTCCTGGGACTGCTCTCAGTGCCTGAATTATAAAATCTCTCCAGTCAGGTTGAGTGGCTGGGGGATTCTGTCATTAGAAAAAACAATTTTTCAATCTAAAATATATCGGTTCATCAACAAGTAGGAACCTCAATAAAGAATACCATGGTAGTGACTCCCAACGATAATACTAATACTTACACCGGTTTCATAAATATTGACTGAAATGGAGGAGCATAATATTGAAGAGTGGAAGTATCCGAAGTCTACTAATCTGGATCTCTCAACCATGATATGAAGATACAGATCTCATCCAATTTATATTGTGTATCAGGGCAACAAATTCGTGGCACCAAGTCAGGCTCTGTATTGTCATACGATTCCATACGAAAAATGAACTCAAAAATAAACTTTATCCGTACCATACCGGATGAGTTAATTCAATTCTTCATGCCCATTCAGTTCATACACACAATGGCTATTGTATCATCCTTTGGTATGGAACATTCAATTCCAATAAGGGTGCTTCTGGCTTCGGATGATTGTGAATGACGAGTCAGAACATTTTTAAAACTCAATGTTTCTATGTCAGTTTGAGTTACCTTTGCTATTCAATTACTATCAGAACTCCGTATCTGGTATTTCATCAGTTCGGACTTCCACTGTCTGATCTAATATAAATTGATTTGAAAACCCTGAGAAAAACAATTACAAATTAATAAGATTAACCGAAAATAACAATTTTATTAAACAAAAACTGAATTTGCAAAAAATCAACATACAAACTACAACCAAACAAATAAAATTAAAATATTAATAAAAGCTGAAAAATAAAGATTAAAAATTATTATTATCAGAAATGAAAAACAAATTGAAAAAAATTAAAGAGGTTTCAAACCAAGTTATGCCACGACGTTTCGATTGTTAGTATCCACAATCGTCTTCGGATGATAACTGGACTTATTCTTCCGAGATCTGACTATTTATATGGTCGCTCGAGTGCTTTCACCTAACCCCCCTTTCACTTTTTCCGCTTCATTGGTTTTCAGCGGGAGATGATCATTTGGCG
>WOGN01007915.1:0-11567 GCA_015342105.1 Leptinotarsa texana | reverse complement strand
CCACCTTGACTTCACCAAACAACAACCAATAAAAAAAGCAATTAATACGTCATAGTGGTGGGGGGAGGCTTAGAACCGGCTCAAATCTCCTACTGATCCCGAGCTTGAGAGTTACAAACAAACATGCATGCAAACAAGCATACATACATACATACATACATACAGGTGAAGCTTATATAGAGCTTGTAAAAAGGAATACTTTGTAAGTATGTTCAGTAATTTGATCTTCCTCTGGAAGATAAGCACTTGGTGATCGAAACACGTGTCGAGGTATTAAAATAACGTTTTGTTGTTGGGAAATAAACTCCAGTAATATTTCATTCATACAAGTTTATTCAAGTTGATTTCATTCAGTTTTTGGAAAATTCGCGTGCAGTATGTTGAACGTTGAAATATACATCAAGTTCAAAGTCGAACCAAGTACAAGCGTAGCAAGTTCACGTTTTTAATCAATTTTAATTAATTAGGTTAATAACGCTGTTGATGAACACATCCCTCGTGGTAAACTCAAATTGCTCTACCGTTCTTCGAATGTAGGAACTGAAGTTCGCTCAGTTTATATATCAAGATGTTCTCCTATATGCTATAAAATTATCATATAGTATGAATTATTTTTTTTTGCTTCCATGTCCTTGGAAAAAAAGTGAATGTGGTTTAACAACATCACAAATTATAATAGAATTCTATCATTTATCAATAACCAAAATAAGAGCTGAACGAATACAGTGAAAAGTCTCATACAAACTAATATCTAACCTGAATATCAATTCAGGAAATAGATTTTTTCAGAGGAGACCTCTCTTGCTTATTGAAAAACAATTGGTCGGTGAACTAAACCTCAAAACAAAGTTAGTTTATGATATTTCACATTTTGTTTCTACCTCAAGTTCATTTCACTGTCAAAAATCTGAACCACAATATTTCCTTGAATAATATCTTCACGTTTGTGAATAAACAATACGCAGTATCAAATAAAGCAAAACCATTTTGAGTATCCGTTGAGATAGTATTGAGATAGTTGAACTATCTATTGAATTTGTTTTTCTTTGAACAAGGGCCTCATTATTATTCGATTTTCAAAGAACTTCAGCACATTTCTGAACAAAACTAATCCCAAACCTCATATTTATAACGCTAGAGAATCACTTTCTATTTTTTCTTTATATCACATTGAACTCGAAAAAAACTCTTGATAATTCACATTCATTTAGTGAATAAATATTGATAGCTTCCTTTAGTACACTGATATCTGGTGATCCAATTCCAGACAGCGAGGTTTGGACCTGCCAAGTGCTAGGCTGAACCACTCAACTTTCCTGAAAAAGACAAGCTCGGGAGTAAATTGATGACATTGATGAAGACTCAGTCTACGAATATTAATGATAAACGATTTCATAGATGGCGACTCCATAGGGGAAAATGTAATCACCTTTTTTCATCCTTGAACAAAATACATTCTGTTCACGAATCATATTATTTCAAAGGTACAAATTCATTTATAGGATTGAGAAAACTGACCCCGAATATCAAAGATAAATAGTGTTTTCAAATCGGTTCATTACAAAACAGGTTGATAAATTTCGTGATCATCTCTTTTTGACATACTTGTCGATCATAATCTAACATTGATTCTACCTGTGGAATTGAACTGTGTATGATATACAAAGTAATGTATTTTGTACATGTAATCATTACACAACAACTTCAAGTTTCAAATTTTAGCGGTTAAATGACTGTAACGTCAGAACCAGAGGCGTTTTTTACCATCAATCCATTAATCTTTCTGCTGTGGGAACATATGTTTTTGTACATGCAGTTTTCTTTTCAGATGAACCTATCAGAAATGTGGTCTAGTCAGCAAAGCAAACATTCTTTTCCGCATTCAAATGTATTTCATTCTTCAGGAACTTCTGATACTCTATAATTGATGTATCCACCCGACTGTTTCTCAAATACTTCCCAGATGTCAGTCTTAGGAATCTGGAGTCGAAGATTTCTTCTTTTCTCAAATACTCAAATACTTTTGAAGATGATGCTCTTCTTTCCCTATGATGCAACTTGTAACACGAAAACGACACACTCTACTGTGAATTAAATCGATGCCAAATCGTTCACCACGTATTGTTGGATCGCCCTCTGGAAATCACACGTTAGAAAGTGGAACCTTGTCAATCTGTAGATTTTTTGTTCCAATTTTATCAATATTATTGTTTATTTTAAGACCACGTAGTAGGTAAACCAAATCAAAACTGACCAAATATTTGTCATTTGATCAGTTGATTCATAAAACTTCCCGCCAATGAAGCCTGTTTTCTGGTCATAAAATCTTTCGAAGTACAAAAAGAACTAGTCCAATTACGCTTTCGATAAATATATGTGTTAAAATAAACCTATATAAAATTCTCCCATTTAAGTAATTCTGAATCGCCGTTTACGTCATTCAATAATTCCTAAATGATGCTGAGGCGACGGTTTTTTGGTCAAAATTGAGCAACATGCTTCATGCCCAAAATTTCCAAGAATTTTACATGGCATGAGCCAACCTGTATGTCGAAATGCTCAAAAGATTGTCTAATAGTCTTAACATTTTTTTTCTGTAACTCAATAATAATAAGGGAGTAGTTGTTTCGAAAGATCTATTTCTTCCAGTTTCTGTCTGAAAGTTACATATTTTCATGGTTTACACATATTTGTGGAGGGTTAGTTTTGCAATCAATTGCTTTCTTCCTTTTTCTGGAAAATTGACACATTTCTTCGTATAAATATGGTGAAGCAGAAATTCAAAGCCTTCATTTCCCAATTTCCTTCGCTTTCTCATTATTTTCATCGGTTGTTGATGTGCTGGGGCGTCCAAAACTGGGCGTTCGAAACGAGTAGGTGTACCAACATAAAAAATTTCAAAAAATCGCTAAATGAATGTACGTAGCCCGCGAAATTTGAAATTTCACCTTATTTTTCAAACAGACCTGGTACACGTAATTTCATCATGATATTACTTGGCAGAGTTATTGTATAGCAGAATACGTAATGCCGTTTTATGAAATGTCCAGTAAAATTCTTAAAATGAAGTGTTACATGAATAGGTTATAGATTATCATGAACTACCAGCCAATTCCATCACATACCTCAGTGCTCTTGCTGAGATTGAGAAAGGTTTTTCAAGAATGTTTCTGTCTACAACTGAAAAAAAAGAAGAAAAATATCAATTTGGAAAATGCAGAGAATGTAAGTTTGATTCTAGAAAAGAAATCACAATGTGAATGGACCAGTGACAGAAAAAAACAATCAACATTTTCATTCAGGAATATCACTGGACTTTTATCTCGACGCCTAACTCTTAGTTTCAACACCTCGACACGTGTTTTAATCACCAAGTGATCAATTTGAAGAGTAAGATCAAGGATGGAGGAAGTTGAATCTTCCTTTTGAAGATGATCATTTGGTGATTGAAACACGTGTCGATATATTAAAAATAACGGTTTGGTACTGGAATAAAAATACAGTAATATTCTTTACCACACCAAAGATTTCAAACAGTGCATAACATTTTCATTAATATCGAATTACATTCTTGAAAATGTTTTTCAACCTAACCAACATCTATTGAGGGAAATATAAAATAGTTTATGTCCGTAAAAGATTTCGAAAACATAAGACAAGATCTGTTGTGTGACAACAATTTCGAAAAAATATTTCTCGTGTCGACCAGATCTCAAAATACTTCCTCCCACTTTGTCCATTGAGAATCGAGACTTTGTCATTTATAAGATGTGAATTATATGAACAATAAGGAGTTTAGTTGTTGGTAGTTTATTGTTCATTATTCGAGATTCTCACAAAAAAGAGGTGAACATAGTTTACTTTTCATTCAATTTATATTTCATGCCACGTATCATCTAATATCATTTCACTTTCCAGACAGCGTTTGGAGAAGATTCGAGCAAAAAAGGGCAATTAGGAACAGCACGATATTTGAAGTATAATATTATTGTCGCAAAAACAACAATTTCTGACTGTAATTATGACAGGAAACGCTTTGCTGAACTGGATGAAAATGAACAGCAAGTAACATCGGATAATTTATGCAATGTAACACCAAAATAAATGACCCTTGTTTTATGTAAGTGGAAAACACGGACAGGAATCAGCAGATACCCAAGAGTTTCAAGATTTCACAGTACCTTTTTTGAATTTCATGCAATGAATGAAAACTCATTGATGAAGTCTACAACTTCATGATGAAAAGTGAAACATTCCAATAAATAATCAGACTCCTATTTTTCCGGTTTATATCTGGAAGGAATTTCTGACAGTTGTCAGTAATGCCAGTTAATGGAGAAGTAAAAAAGCAAAAAGTATTTATTTAAAAACGAATCGTACACAGCTAGTTAAAGCTATCTGAAGGTAGGTAGATTGTGACCCCGGCATTTCTTGGATAGAATATACTTCAGCATATCCATATATTCAAAATGAGCACTTAAAGCTTGATTCTTTCCAATTCACCGCTACTGAACCGCACTTCATAAAAACCCTCTACAGTTCCTTCGGTTAACATTATATTCAACAAAAACACTTCTCTCACGAACCAGGCACGTGTTACATCTCTCCATGTACACCTCAATCCCTTAAAGGTATTACAAAGGAGATTCATGAAGTTGATCATGTCTAGAAATTCACGTTTCTCGTCAGATCTCATGTATAAAGAATGTGAAGTTATGGATATGAGACAATTATATTACTATTGTACAAACGTGAAGTATCATTTCAGCAAAAATACAGCATCATCACGAAACCACGGGTATAACATACGACATCGCGACCAACTAACCTATTGAAAAGTCAATTCCACAAAGAGTATATTCTTTCATGGCAACTAAAGTATATAACACTGTACCTTACAAAATAAAAAATTCTCATTCCAAGCCAATTCAATTCCAATTCAAAAACAAATAAGAAAACGTATTCTCAAAAAGATTGACAATTCTAAAGAATCTGTTGGAGTGAAATAAGTTAGTCTTAGTCAAATTTATCCCAATGTTGTGTCACACTAGATTGTATGTAGCATAATCTTATCCATATTGCCTAAGATTTTTCTCTATTTGTACATAAATACTTTATTCTTAAAGAACGTGTAATATTTGTCTAATGTTTAATCTATTTTTCCTATTTTTTGTTGGTCTAGTATTTAATCGGCCTATTTTACCTCAAGCCGAAATATAATTTGTTCAACTATAACATCGTATTCACAAAATTTAATAAAATGTTTGTAGTTTCGACTCCATGAACGCCATACTTACTTTCAAACAAATATTCATATACTTACATATTCTTTATAACTTCCTGGGAAACAAGAGCTCTGCTCTTATCACCCAACCACTTTGTTCAAATATTTTGTTTTAATTGTACTCTAATCTGTATACGTTGTGAATGAAATTATTATCATATTATATGCAATATACTTCAGCTCCCGATAACACTAAATTGGTTGGTGAAGTGTAAGTAAAGAAGAGAGGAAATTATTTTGTTGGAATCTTCACTAAAATACAAATAATTTCAGAATATTTCGTTATTGATTTATGAATAAATGAAACTATTTTTGCAAATTCATTTCCAGTAAACTAGTTCCGGCACTTTTGAACCAATCTAACCCTGCTTCGCCCTCGTTTTTCTTGGAATCAATGTGTAATTTTAGTATTTTAAGTGATAACACGATTTGGATTGATTGGATTAAAAATATTTTGTGGCATATCCTGTTTCAGAAAAAATTACTTCTATTTTGAGATTTCAAATGGAACACCTAGTATATTTATACATTCAAAGACACAACAGTCCATTTTGCGAACACTTCACTTTGTTGGGAAATACTGTGGAGTTATTTCTTTGATTTTGCCAAAATCACTGAAAAAATCTTAACTCTCAGAAAATTATTAAAAAGTGGGTAGTTGAGAAAGCAGAAGTACTTGTTTATTTGACACTATTGATCAACTCATTGAAAGCTTCATTATTAAATTAACATTTGAATTTTATTCATCAGTTTGATATCGACTCGATACGTCAAATCATTCAGTACAATGCTTCATAAATAGTTAATTATTTGATTGGACATATTTGAATACATTTCAATATTTCATCATTTCTGAATGAAGCGGATTTGTTCACATGGAAAAAACTGTGCGATAACATAAAACCCAATACATAATTGAAAACGAAAACAAATTTCTAGATTATTCAAAATAAGCTCATGGATTCCATTCGAACTGTTTGGAATCATTTCAAATTGTGTTGGAGACAGTTTCATGATCATGATACGCGGAGTTGAATCACAAACTGGACTTTATTAGACATAGGTATTTTCCAAAAAATGCGGTATTACTGAAAACCGAAAGGGGTAGCAAAGTTCACATGTATACATGTGGATTTCGTAAACAGTAGGAGGGAGAGAAAACGTTAACTATTTTAGTATACTTAAGAATTATATCAGAAAATCAACAACAGTTCCTCAGGTTCAAATTATTCCTCTCAAATTACGAATATTAGGAAATTCTAATTATAATTTGTCAAGAAAACTTCCAGATACCCTTTAAAAACTGTTTTTTCGTTAACGAACTATTAAAGGCCAATATACGCCAACCCTCAAAAGTCGAACCATATACGAGCTAAGGATTATCGAACTCTTATCTTTCATCGTGCTACTCGAAGCTATGAACCATTCAAACGAAAATATATCTTTCTTTTTTTATGGACCCAACATTGAACAAATTAGCATTACGATATTATATTTTGAAAAACATTCAATTCTTTGACTGGCAAAAATATATATCTTCACGTATTTTCATTTCAATATTATGAGCAAGTCATCTGCATATTTTGGTCTTATGCTTTTATACCACTCTTTTATTCTTCTAGTGGCTGTTGATAGTTTTTCGTGATGCCAATATAAGGGAAAATATGAAGAACTCCCAGTTACTCCCAGATTATTTCTTACATTTTCTCTGAAATATTCATTTTCGTTGCCTCTAAGAAAACTCAATTCAAAAGATATCGTTCTAATAACATATGTTTTCATTTTCAAATCAAAGTGGTGAAACTGAAGTGATGTAATCACCGTTTGCAGAATGTAACAAATGTGTATGCAATAATTCCTGAGTCGAGTTCAGATCCATAAATTACGAAGTTCATCTGAAAACTCATTTCACGCTCTGAAAAGAAATTGTAAGTTGAAAAATTGTTAAGTTTCTATACAAAAAATCAATGTTTTATTTATCATCAGGAAGAAGTTGCAAAGTTTATTCTATAAATAAATAATAGGGGAATAAAAATTGGTATGATGAAAAAAATACATGTTGGTACAAATGCAGTACGCATATATACAGACGGCTCAAAAAAATCAAAGAAGGCTCAGGATGTGGAGTCAACTCCATATCATTAAGCCTAAAGATTAAGTGGGGAATGGGAAAAATACCGGCATGGTTCAAACAGAACTGGCTAGTAACTCAATCGCCACAAAAGAAATAACCAGTAAAGGAATTTCTGGCAAAAACATAACAACCTGCACTGATATTAGACAAGCCCTTTTAGCTTCGAACGAGCAACTTGGTACCCCAGGGTTAGTACTGGAGTGCTACTAACATTTAGCCAAAGCCACGGTAGATAATAACATTATCCTGAGGAGGGTTAAAGGCCACAACAAGACAAAGTAATCGCATTGCCGACCCTGGGCGACCCTGGAAAGCTGGCGCCGAAGAAAAATCTGACTATGACCAGGGAATACCTACGCTCAACAATAGAATTTCTGAGTGGCCACTATCTACTAAAGAAATACCTCCATATTATGGGGCTAGTCGACACACCTCTATGCAGGGTGTGTTAACGGGAAGATGAAACTGTCAGGCATGTCTTATGCGAGTGTCCCGAGTTATCGTCAATAAAAAAGTGTATGTTCGTCGAGGCCTACACCTGTCGATATAAAGGAGATGTATCCTAGTTACCTGTCCACCTTCCTGGAACGGACAGGATGGACGATGAACGAGGAGGAAAACTCTTCAGGAAGATGTACAATGGGTCACATGTGGCCTAAGTGCTGTGGACCTACATTCACCCTCCGTAATCTACAGACAGACGTGTTAGTACAGAAAATATTTTTCAAACTGAAACGTGATATATTGAGAATACGAAATGAAGTGTAATGATTTGAAAACGTATTCAAACTGAACAGCAAACTGAAATCAACAGTAACTTCTTCAATAATTGAATTCAACAGTATGATCCACAGACTGATAAATGTACGCTTGTCAGAAGCGAATTTCAATAAAGAACTGAATATAATGAAGCAACAATGATTATGATAGTGATCTGATACATCCTTTACTATCAAAGAAGTTATACAGTCAAGCTTTGAAAGAAGTTTACCCAATTCGAAGAGAAGAGAATAAAAGTTATAGAACCTTAACCTACTTAGGCCAACCAACTACAAATATTTCACATTTTCTGCACTGCAAAGGTGTAAATACTGCTTTCAAAACCAACAACAACTTGGGCATGCACATTAAAAATAACAAATATAAAAGTTCAGTTTCAGAAAAATCAGGACTGTATAAATTATCGTGTGGGTCATGTCCGATGTTTTATATTGGCCAAACTGCAAGAACGTTCAAAACCCGCATAAAGAAAAACAAATATAGTTTTCAGAACGGAAAAATAAATTCCACATATGCCAGTTATCTAATCTCGTAAGGACATGAGTTCAACCATGGATACAAACCCCTCCATTTCCTGAAGAAAGGTTTGAAACTGAACCTGTTGGAGAGTATGGAAATAGGCAAATTCAAAAACTCTCAACATCTTATGAACGATCAAAGTGAATTGAATAATTCGCCATTATTGAATCTGTTCATTCGCAGGTAAAAATTGTTAGGTATATTTACAAGTAGACTTTCGAAAAATGTATTGATACCTGACTTTCTCAGGTATATTTTTTCAGGTAGATTTATTACTTAGGTAGACGAATAGGTACTAGGTTATAGTATATAAGGTATAATTTAGAAGTAACTCTGTTATGCTTGAAGAAGCTATTGTATAGCGAAACATGTGCCGCGGTTTTTGTAAAACCCTTATAGTGAAAATCATAGAATAAACTCTATTGATTAGTTTTTTAATGAGGTCTTACCTTTTAGCGTGCGATTCCTACCACGGTTAGACATTGGAATAATACATGAAAACCGGTATGAATGTTAACGAAAATGGAAAATGAATGTTGTAGATGAAGTTGAGAATCTGAAGAAACGGCAACGCGTAGAACGTTGCACCACGGGTTCACCGGAGGTCGATTTGATCACGTGAGCCACCGCATTGATTCGCTGGGACCTAGACAAACGCCAGCCGCCGACCTCCGAAATATACCGAAACTAGGTGATCCGTTGTTTAGATACGGGCTGTTCATGGTTCCTCTGACAAAGGGCAAAGACCCTCACGATACTGAAGCTTTATGTTGTGTGAGATGTTTGACCCCGCGACGACGATGGGGGTGTGTCGCTGCAGGGTGGGCTGGTTCACACTCTTATTTTGGGTCACATTTTGCCCTTTTTTATAATTAAATATAAAGTACATTACGTAATGTTATCTTTGGGCCAAATTAGTTAACAAATTTGAAAATCAGATGGCGTTTACAAGTTAACATAGTTGATAAAACCAATACAAATTTAACCAATTAACCGCCAAAGGTGTGTCAACGCAACTTTTCTATAAACTGTTTTTTTTTGTGGTTTGGATCAATATTATTTATGTTTATTCTGATGAATATTCATAATAATAATCCAGAAAAAGTAAAAATATTTTTATTCAATCCAAAACATGATTTTTTCAATTTCTGAAATTTATTTGAAAATGTTATAAATTGACCGTTCTTGTAATTCTCCAATAAAATCAATTTTTTTCGATACTGAATATAAAATGATAAATTCATTTTGTGCTGAACAGTATTGAAAAATATGCTCAATGATAACGTGTATTCTCATTTACGTAAATATTTTCGGATGTCGTACATTTTTGCATGTATTTGTGATGGTTGCGTATACGCACCTTTGGCCGATAATGTTAAACATTTTCATGCCCTAGTATGCGAGTTTTGACAAGTTTGGGAATATCAGGATACGATGGTCAGTTGATTATTAGCCTTGATTGAGTTTATTTCAGTGCGAATCAGTATCAGCAAGGGAGAATTCTTGTATTTTTTATAAAAAATTGTCAAAATGAGGTAAGAATCATAACTCGAGCGTAGATTTTGGTATTTCATTATCATTATTTATTCATGAAGAGGGCACTGACGACGCAAGAGTTGAGTGCTTTATTAGAGGAAGAGTTGGATTATCAAAATTATGATTCGAATGATGTCGTTTATGTGCCGGCGGAATTCTTTTTATGAGCTTGACAGAAAAATGATTTTTCGCAACAGGAACAGTGAGGGAAAATCGCATTGCTAAAAGCCCCGTTGAAGATAGTAAAAAAATGGTTGAAAAGGAAAGAGGTTTTTATACCTCCGATCCCATTCTCGGAGTTCTAGTTGTGCCATGGAGTGACAATTCTGCGATGACCAATACGTATGAAGTTCTCCCTCTTGTTAAAGCTAAACACTACAATGGAAAAGAACATAAAGAGATTCTTATACCCCAGCCAAATGTTATATACCAGTATAATAAATATATGGGAGGAGTAGACCTACATGACAATGACATTGCCAACTATCGAATTAGGATAAGAGGAAAAAAGTCGTGGTGGCCATTGTTCACTAATATGATCGACAGTATGGTTGTAAGTAGTTGTAAAATTTATAGAATTGCGAATGAATCCAGAATATCTCAATTGGAGTTTCGTTCTCAACTACTAATAAGTCTACTAAAATGTAGTGGGCAATCAAGTAATACCAATGAAACCTCGAATGGCAGCGAATCCAACCCATTATACGGAAGACCATCTAAATCAGTCCACCAGATGATATAAAATTTGAAAATGTCGGACATGTGATAATTAGACATACCAACAGTGCAAGAAAAAAATGTTGTTTTTGTAAAAGTAACACCATTTATTTATGTAATAAATGCAAAGTGCATGTGCACCCAGATTGTTTCGAAAACTATCATATGAAGAAATAGGATACCTACTCTATATTTTTTTTCATTAGATTATTTTAACCATTTTTGGCCAAAGGTGCGCTTACGCACCCCACTTGTTTTTTCAATACTGTGAGTTTATATTTTTTTTAATGATGAATTGTTCGTTTTTTGAGTATTCTAAACGTGCCACAATAAGTATTTTTTCTAAATTACAAATTTCTAATGTCTTGGCCGTTAATGGGTTAAACTGCGTGACAATACGAATCGAATGACAACTTGATCCTAATTTCTGGAGACTACATAAAAATGTTAGAAGAAAATGGTACATATGAACTAGACCAGGGCTCTCCAAACTACGGCCCGCGGGCCAAATCCGGCCCGCCAGTGTCATCAATCCGGCCCGTGACAGCCAATGATTTACTGTCATCAATCTGGCACGCGATAGCCAATTATTACTAT
>WOGN01007914.1:0-11185 GCA_015342105.1 Leptinotarsa texana | reverse complement strand
AACTATTTTGTTGCTGATTCTCGGAGTGTATTTGAGTACTCCCCTGATGAGCAACAAATTTGAAACGCTTTTTATGTTTAGGAAAACCAGTATCAAGATAGCAAGATCGAGGAAAGGGAAAACAATTTAAAAATCGGCTGATCAATTTCACCTATTTTATTGCTGATACTCAAGGTGTATTTGAGTACCCTCCTAATGAGCAATAGATTAAAAATACTTTCAATTCCAAAGAAAACCAGTTTCAAAGTAGCAAGAATGAGAAAACTAAAAAAAAAATTAAATCGGCCGATTGGTTTCAAATATTTTTTGCTGATACTCAAGGTGTATTTGCAAATACACCTTGCAACAAATTTGAAACACTTATCATCCTGAGAAAAACCAGTTTTAAGATAGCAACAACGTGGAAAATAAAAAAAATTGAAAATCGGCCGATTGGTTTCAACTGTTTCGTTGCTGTTACTTAAGATATATTTTAGTTTTCTCTTAGTGAGCAACAAATTCAGAACATCTTTAATTCCAGGAAAAACAGTTTCAAGATCATAAAAAATCTAAAGAAATTATTCAAAAATGTTTCGCCATATCCAATATTAGGCAACTAAATATTCTGTTGAGATCAAAGGGAAAGTATATAATTTATTGAGTCACCTTGCTACCTTGATATCTCGATAGCATTATTTTGGCAACTAATCAGCAACTAATTATCTACAAACTGATGTATTTTTTTGTAATTTTGCTGGATTCGCCTTGCTAGCCTGATAGGGCTATTATCCCAAGTTGGAATATCACTGTCCCATACGCTTTCTCGAGTATGGTGTCGAAACAATAACCCCTCATGAACTGACAAGTTATTTCATCCTGCATGCTGATCTCGTTTTCATTTATTTTGACTATCTTTTCGTGATATATTTCTCCTTCGCAGGTCTCAATACTATCTACCGACCCTAGTTGCGTTAACGTGGTGCTGGTTGATCAATCCTGCTTTCTTTCGCAACCTTCTAAGAGTTCTTTAAGGCACTTCCATGAGATATGGTAGGTGGGTTTCTAATAGTAGGCACTCTTCGTGACCAGGTAATAAATGTTCCTTTCCGAAAGCGCTAACGTCGCTACGTCCCCTACACATTTCCCTTGTCCTTGCAGAGACTCCACGCCTCTATATCTCTTCTTGAAGATCTTGGCGAGCCCCACTCCCATAGCTAGATCCTTCGACACGCAGTGAGCTAACTTTCAATTCTCTGGTGAAGTGAACATTTTTTCTATCCGATACGTCCAGTTCTGAAACCGTGGTATCTTATGTTTCTTCCTATACTCTTCGAATTCCACGTACTTCACATCTATGAAGTATTTCTCTTCATTATACATTCGACTGAAAGCATCGGCATTTCCGTGAAGTTTTTCGGATCGATGGATAATTTCAAAATCGTACTCCTCCAAGGTTAGTACCCATTTAGTCAACCTCGAACTCGGGTCTTTCAGAGTCAGCAACCATTTCAACGGTCGGTGGTCGGTGATTACCAAGAATTTCTTTCCGAAACCATAACAACGGAAAGTTTGTATTCCATACATAACTCCAAGTAACTCCTTTTCTGTCGTAGTATAGTTCAATTCTGCCTTCTTCAATTCACGGCTCGCATAGGCAATGGGTCTTTCAAACCCATCTCGTAGTTGGCTCAATACTGCCCCCACACCTAGTCCTGACGCATCGGTAGCCAAAATAAACGGTCGCTCGAAATCAGGAAAAATCAAAATTGAATCTGACTTCAACACATTCTTCAGTTTCCTTATGGCTTCTAGCACTTCTTCTGTAATTTCAAATTTGGCGTCTTTTTCGTCAAATTGACCAAAGGTGCTGATATCTCCGTAATATTGGGTATGAATTGGCCGTATCAATTTAATATTCCCAAAAAGGACCTCACTCCCTTGATATTCTTTGGTAGTGGAAAGTTGGCAATTGTCTCTATGGTCTCCGGGTCGGGTAATATACACTCCTGGGAAAGGATATGGCCCGAATATTTAAATTTCTCTGAATTACATTTTTTTAATTCCAGCTTCACGTTAGCCTCGCTCAATGTTACGAAAACCCTTCAAATTTTTTCAATGTGGTCATTTCCTCCTTCAGTATTGAAAATGATGGTATCATTCTAATAGACCATACATGTTTCCGGAATCAATCCTGTGAGTGTCATGTTCATGAACCTCTGGAAAGTCAAAAGCGCATTCACAAGACCGAATAGCATTTTCATATACTCGTAATGATTTTGAAACGTATTGAATCCTATCAACGGTATCGCCTGCTCGTCCACATCTACTTGATGATAGGCTTCGGCTACATCAATAACCGAGAAGAACATATTAGTCCCTGCTTTGTGTCTTTGAATCAAATCCGATATGTTAGGAAGTGGATAGTCCTCCTTCTTGGTTACGTCATTGAGTCCCGGTAGTCGATGCACATTCCCACTTTCTCTTCATCATTAGGCAGGCGTTTTGTTGTCAGTATTTCGGGTGCAGACCACGGACTACATGATGGTCTTATAACTTTCAAGTCAAATAATATTTTTATTTACCCTTCGATTACTTCTCGTTGACGATAATGTATGCGGTATGGAGCTTGGTGCGCCTGGTACCAAGGTCAAGCTAGGCTTTACCTTTGTCGTACTAGTCAACTCTTCATCTTCATCCCGAAACAGATAATTGTATTTTCGAATAAACTTAAATAGTTCTTCTTTGTTCATTTCATCCAAATGCTGTAGGTCAAATTCATTCCTCATCCACTCATCGTTTGAAAAATCCAATTTACAAATATTGATATTAGAGTTATTAATTTGGGGTGATTCCTCACCCACAGTAGCTCTACTAAGTTTCTATCCTCTCTTCACAGGGGTTTCTTTTTCATTTCTGACAACAGCACACGTAGCCCACGTGTGCTTGAGGTACTTTCAGACCATCCCGTATATATGCCTCTTTCCTTGAGAAAATTACCAGATCCTCCATTGCTACCAGGTTCGATTCTGATACTGGCTCATCGAATGTCTGATTTTCGTCTGGACTGATATCAGACTTACTCTGTCTCGCGTGTGATGGAAGCACTCCTAAATTTGTATTGAAAGTATCAACAGTTTCTCTAAGTTTGGATAACTGGTACTCTGACGACTTAATTTTCTAATTCCTGAGAAACAATTGCAACAGCATCGTTGGTTGTGCTGATGTCTTTAGTTTTATTTTCGTCATCTTCTGTGTCCGTCATCTTCCTTGTCTCGGCTGCTGCCTCTTCTATTGTGACAACTTGTACCGCTAAAGGTACCTCGGTTATTGGTTCAGTCTCCTCTGCATCGCCTTGTTTTCATGATGCATGTTTGGAAACTTTGATGCAGTGATGAATATGACTGGAGTTTTTTCCCAATACCAAATCTTCATTTTTTTTACACCTCGACACGTGTTTCGATCACCAAGTGATCATCTTCAAAGAGGAAGATTAAAACCTCTTTGAAGATGGTGATCTTTGATGATTGGTGATCAAAACACATGTCAAGGTGTTAAAAATAACGATTTGATGTTGGGAAAAAATCCAGTAATATTCATCGCCTTGTTTGTTGTTTCCTCTTCTTTTTAATCTTTCCGATATTTGTTGATGTCTATTTGTCCCCCATCGATCTGTCCGCTGAACTTGTTTTCTGTACTGTCAAAGAAGGTTTTCACTTTTTGAAACCAACCAGCCCAATTATCCTCTGATCCCCGTTGATGAAAAGATGTGGTTTGGGCAATCAGCCTTCTTTTGAAAATTTGCGACTAGTAGGCATTCTTCGTCACCACTTGTATTTCCATGCGCGTTGCATCTATGCTTCTTCCATTACTTTCCTTTTGTGCTCTGCCTATTACATTTTTTCGTTTCTTCTTCTGGTAATTTGTTCTATCTTTGATGGTAATTGACATCCAATATTTTCATCCATGTCCTTTTTGTGCAGAAATGAGATGACTTTTCCCCACATGGCGACTGATGGTACTTGCTCGTAGGAGATATGTGCTCGATTGGCATAGAGAAAATCCCTTTCCAATAAGGTTCGAACTGTTCCCAATATTTCGTCCTCACAAACGATTGCGGTACATCTTGTATTCACATCTGCATCCTCAGGTCCTATCGTCATATTCGTAGTACCGCACATTCGCAAAGGATGTTCTGTGATACTGGTCCCGTTTACTTTTTCTTCTATTATAATTCTGTATACCCGAATTTTCCAATTTCTCTTCTTGTTTTTCGATGGTCACCATCCTGGCAGGGATAATTCAGCCTTAGATGTTTAAATTGGCATTATCTCGATCTTCTTGCCGTAGCCCTAAAAAAGAAGACGAATATGATGCTTGTCTAGGTATGGCTCCCGTATTCTGCTTTGCCTCTCTACTGTTCTCAACTTCCGCATTCGGTCTTCCATCTCTATTGTACCCAATTTCGTTTCTGACCGGCTTCCGGCTTCTTCTTCCGTTTCTGACCGGCTTGAAATTCTGCAACCCTAGCTCCCCTATTAGACCAACGAAAATCTAATCGACTCCTAGTCTAGTTGTTTCTTGGACAATCCCTTGCCCAATGAACTTCTTGGTGGCACACATAATATCCATTACTATTTTCTAGCTAAACGCTGCGACAGTCTCTGGAGAAATGACCTGGTTTTCCGCATGAGTAACAATTCCTTCCTATAGGTGGATTAATTTTGTTCCCATAATATCTGGAACCTCTATATTCATTTCTATTATTATCCCCGGTATCGACCCTCAACTCCTTAGACCAATGTTCAGAATTTCCACCGCAGACCTGGCACTCGCCCTGCTTGTCTACTGCTGAAATCTTCAAGTTCGCATATCTTCCTTGGACCATCATTAAGCTTTTTTCCTGTAACTTAACCAACTTCTCAGCCTTCTCTAAATCCAAATTTTTTTCAATCAATAATAAAACGCCAGTTTCTTTCATAAGGTCCTTCCGTGTCCCCACCTTGAATTGATTCAGGATAAGTTCACGATTTTTCTTTTTTATCCCAGCCTCCTCGCCAGCGTCAGCTCCTGCTAAATCATCCTTGAGTAAGGCAGAATTCAAAAATTTCAACTTAGTACAAAATGGCGATACTTCTTCATGTCGTTGAAAACATTTACTTAAATTCCACTGATTGGAATGAAATGAAGTGAGTTTTTTTATGAATTTATGCTTGAGATCAGTAAAATTTATTGTGTCTAACTACGTATCCGATTTAAAATAATTATACGCGTCACTAACGAGCTTTATTTTAAATAACTGAAGTGATTCGTCCTCTGACCAATTATCCAGTCTTGCACGCAACTGTAATTTCTCAAAATACCTGACAACCTCCTTACCTGAAAAATCATCTGAATTTGCCGCGATCATACCTAGCGAATAGTGAGTTGCCACTCTAACAGGTGTTGGCATGGGTGTAACCCTTTACACCTGTATTTAATCATTAACATTATTATTGACATCAACTCAGAAAAGTTCCTACCATTCGGAAAGTCTGAAATTGTTTCCAAAACTGGTACTCTTATCGCCACCTCATAGTCCGCCGAATAAGTCCGCAAGAATTCACGACTAGTCCCCGATATTTCTTATGTCGTGAGCCTGCTACTGGTATATAGATGTTACTGCAAAGGTTATTCCGATATTTTTATTCTAAATGGGGTACACAGACAGGACAACATATTTTCGACATTGAAACGAAAAATAATAAAATGAATGATGAGGTTGAATGTTTCAAAATATCGAATTTATTAGCATCAAACAGTTAATTTCAACGACTTTTGCTTTGAATAGCTTGGCTCTGTTAACCGTAAGGTTATTTCTGAAAGCTGACAAAAAGGTTCTCTTTGTGTTTTGGTATCTAAAACTCAACGAAAAATAATATATTAAACTTATTATACTGCAATTGTCACCAATTTTTCAAAGTCTACATGGAAAAACCTAAAATCTCTGTATTTCAAAGATGACTGTAGCAAAACATCGTGTTCTATATTTTTGGAAAAATGATTGATTGAATATGCACGAATATACATGGTGTGTCAGTAATAAAATTCTTTATCATCAATACCTATTGATATATCATTCAAAAAAATAAGTTTCAATAAGTTTTTTCAAAAATTTTTTCACAAGGAAAAAGTTACAGCAACTTTTAGAAAATGCACATTTTCGCATGGTTTGCTTGGGGTGAGGTACTTTAACTAATTCTAATTTGAATTTTTATCAGAAACACCCTCTTGTTTTTCCAGCTAAAGATGTTCTAATTGGAAAATTAGTAGATTTTTATTCTAAAATCAATCTTATTCAGGTGCACACTTCTTAGAGATTACTTTGCGGTAGGATTTTTGGAAACGATAGTAGATCAACTATAAAGAGTTCTTTGACACTGGAAATTCAACTAACCGAAGCAGTGAAGAACGTTATGCTCTGAACGGCTGACAGAGATATACGGTGTATGCAGCGTTAAAGAAAAAACCTAGCTGCTTGCATTAAAGGAAACATGGCTGCCATCAAATTATACAGGGTGTGTACAGCGTTGAAGAAAAAACATTGTTGCCAGCGTTAAAGAAGAAATATGGCGTCAATGTGTGCAGGGTGTCTCAAACAGCCCATTTTGAACATTACGGCCCATTTTGAATTGATATTTTATCCCCAAATAATGTATTTTTGCCACACCTTGTACACATTGAGGTTATGTTTTTTACGAATGATATGTTTTGAGACACCCTTTACCCATTGAGGGATCGCACGTTAAGACCTGACATTTTATTACTGATTATTTCATCTGCTCAATGATATTAACACACTTTTAAACAATAATATTACCCATCTTCCCAATGTCACGTATTTTCTTTGACGCCCCCCTCCACTTAACATTTGATATAGCTGCACGTCCTGTTTATATCATTCCAAAGAACGTCTGTTCAGCTGCAGTGTCAATAATGTTGATATTTTATATAAATGGTTTAATAATACACTACCAAAATGAATAAAATGCATGCTGCATACCCATGATTTTCATTTTTATGTTCTCCAGGAAAAATTGTGAGGTTAGAGTACCCGCATCCCCTCTTATCTTCTATAGTAACGAAGTTAGTCTCCCGTCTTTAACGTTTTTCAAAATGCTTAAATATATTTATAGGCATCGATACGAATCCATTGATGTCTAAATTATCGAAATCAGAGGACTGGAAGTGAAAACCGGAAATGACCGTTTAATTGTATATTTGGAATCTCCTCGATATGAGCATTCCAAATTCAAAATTACTTTTCTTTTATATCAATGTTCATGATTCGAATGTGTTTATTTTTCGATGAACCCCAAAAATCCGAAACTTTCTTGATTCATATATTGGTCACCATAATCGATGATAGATGATTTAACGCTGCACATCCTGTATCATCTTTTACACAGTGACGTCATGTTTTTCTCTTGAATGATATTTTGAGATACCCTGTTCACAGTGACGCCATGATTTTTCCTTCAACGTTGCACACACCCTATATACTATTATGGCAGCCATGTCTTTCTTTTACGTTAGCAAACTTTTTTTTCTAACGCTGCACACCCCCATTTACCTTCGTGGTGTTATCTCTACGTAGATCGTGTAGAGCTCCAAGTTAATCATCGCTTCTGTTAGTTGAATTCCGGTGACACAAAACTCTTATAGTTGATCTACTAACGTTGGAGGGCAAACTATTTGACTTGTTCGATTGAATTCATATTGAATAGAAAATAAAAAAATAACTTTTGTCAATTTCTACTGTTTATTATTTGTTACGACTGGTTTCGGTTTATTAGACCATTTTCAAGTAACAGTTATAGTCAAAGTAAACGATATTGTGTACTTTTAAAGTTGGCGGCACTCTCAAAGGCCAAAAAACCATCATAAGGAAATTAAACGACAGCGAACTAGTCCACAGGGACTGCAGACGTGGCAGTCCGTAATGGATTATTTTTACTAAAAGAGTTTTATGATTGGGAAGAGTTTCAAAATTAAATTTGAAGTCATGTTACGCTGACAAATTGAAATCTGGGAATGCGATGGTTATCGCCGTCGTTTCATCATTGTTCAGTTCAGGAAATGATGGCGATTTGAGTTTCGAAATTTGGTATTGATAAAGTTATAATTACTTCAAATTTTTGTTATCTGTCTGAAATGTAGCGTCCTTGGACAAGTACTAATAGTAATAACAAGTGTGATAACAACGTAGTTTTTTTCCAGATTAGTGATTCTAATATCGATGGTAGACAACGCTAAAAAAAAATTCCAGTGAATAAGATTCGGATGCATCTCAATATTGAAACACAGATAGTATATTTCAACGTATATAGTTATTTCAAGTTTGGTTTCGAGGGAAACAAACTATCACAAACAACATCAGATTTGACCGAAATTTCTTTCTCAACTGTACGTAAAATAGACAGAAACAAACATTATGAACGGACGAAGCGATGTGATTTTGTTTTCTTTGGTGAAAGAAATTTGATTGTAATATTTCCATGAAGACATATCCTATTAGTATATTGAAATTCGTTTGGAATTGTTAGACGTGAATAGTCTTCCTTCTCTCAACTTTTTAACGCAACAGGATGTCAAGGTTGAAAGAAATTTGAATTCAGTACTTCTTGATGAGAATATAGAAGAAGAAAGAATCACTGGTCGCCAAGAGGTCACCACAATTTTTTTCAATAGAAAGGAAAGTCTTGTGACGACTCTGAAGTATATCAATTCTATAGTGATCAGTAATTTAATATTCGTTTTTAGAATTTGCGAACAATTCAAAATGTTTTTCATCATTCACTTTCTGAGAATAATATGTTTTTTCTAAATCAGTACAGAGAAGTGCGGGTATAGGTGATTTGTTTTATTTTTTATCATTTGACGAAGTCAATTGAAACTGAATTCAATAGGTCGTATCTTGACGAAGGCTTCTTTGGACGTGATGAACAGACCGTTTTGGAGGATGTTAAACGTTCCAAAATTGTTAAAATGTTAAACGAACAAAATTGTACTTCAGTTGAATTTCAGTAATATCAAATATTGTTTTCAGATGATCTAAATGAAGTTATTTTCAATAAATTGTATATGAACATTTCCGAAATGGAACTACTCCCAAAATCATCAATACTAATATTTCTTTATCAATGGTGGTTTAATTAAAGCATCTACAGAAATAAGCGAAGAATTGTGGTAGGTTGATTCATCAGAGTATTGAACACACTTTTCTTTGAGAATCAATCTCAAAAATTTGCTTCTTGATTAATGGGTCATTCAACAAGATACACATGAACATCTTACAATGGTCATCACACGGCATATTGTCGACATCCACATACCAATACATACAATGATTCACGTGTCACCAATTTCACAATACCTCTCGAGTGGAGATGTTTACGTTCTTTTTCTGGAGAGAGGAGTACCAAAGCCCTCTTCTGAGTATTCTCAGAAATGCTGAAAGTGAGATGTTAAAATGTTATTGAGTTTGTTGATATCTTTTAATGTTCAACAGTTTTTATGTTTACTTTTTCTCTCAGTTCTATGTAACATATTATTATTTTTTGTAAAAGTGTTTTCGACTTTCTACTTCTCCATCTTCATACTAAAAATGTATCTGTTTGTATCTGAAAGTTATTAATGTATTGGTTAAGGCTTTCGCGGTCGAGAGTAGACTGTAGTCAGTATGAGGAAGCTTTTGTATAGCGAAACACGTGTTTCGAAAAACCTGTAGGTCCGGCAATTAGGAACTGGTGGTAATGTAAATGAAAGATGTAATCGATGCGATGGTTTTCACCAATTCGGCGAGTGTCTTGCCTTCAATGGAATATGCAGTCTCTGTCGAAAAAAGGACATTATAGAAAATGATGCCCTAACAATAAATCCGGTGTGCATGAAATAGTGCAAGAAATTGATAATATTGAACATTTGTATAATGACTCTTGTGATCCTAATTTAATTGTGTGGTCTATTATCAATCAAACTGAGATTAATGCAGTGAAATGGTTGGAAAAAATAAATTCCGGTGGACATTCATTGAATTCAAAAGTAGACACTGGTAGCCAAGTTAATATTTTGAACTACAGTGACTTTAAAAAATTGCGAATCAGTGATAAGGTACTCAGTCACACTAATTCCAATTTGTCATCTTATTCAGGTCATTCAATTGATGTTGCTGGCCAATTATATCTGAACTGCAACTACAAATCAGTGAATAGAAAAATTTTGTTCTCTGTGTTGAGCTCCAATAAACCATGTTCGATTTTGGGACTAGCCGCATTAAAGTTTCGAAACAGTACAAAGAAAATCTTGCATGAAAGCGTTACGTTATGGATTTACATCAAGTATTGGCCAATGTCATGACATACCATTTCATCTTATTTCAGTTGTTGAGAAAAAACACTTGAAATAATCAAATGGAGTCATCAATGACATCAGATGTCATATTCCACGATTCTACATTATACTCAATATAATATAATAAAGTATAGAACGTATTTTTGAAATGTTTCTCATATTTTTTTCAGTATTTTTCCAAATTTGTCTATTCAAATGAACACAATTCAAGGAATGATAATCAAGTATTCGACAGTGTACAAGACAAAGAGCAAACGGAATGAATCAATCAACTATCTGTTCTGAATCCAACCAATTTTCTCATCGATTTCAATTACGATATCCCTTCCGCTCCCTTCAATCGGCAGTGAACCAACATCATTTCCTAAACGTTATCTACGGTAAATTAATTGAGTAATTATAATGTCACAATACACTATAATGCACACTCAATAACATCTAATATTGATTGGAAGACCCTTCAGAATAATCGCCGACATAGCTAGAGATGACTCGTCAGATAATGCTGCTTGATTAATTGTTGAATTCAACAATGAGACAATTACTTTTTGTGAAGAATGAAGAATCAGGAAAAAATTAATGTCCTCATATGAAATTGAACGGTTCACTTTGCTCAATCAATTGTTGAAGTTAACCATACGAAAATTATATTTGAGGAAGAATGAGAAGAAAACAGGAATGTTGATGATGTTGTGTTGATGAGTCCAACACAACATCAAATGGGATCAAGCTGAAATCATCCACAAAGAGGAACACTGGTTTAGGAGAAAATTCAAAGAGGCCGCGTATATTTTGTCCAACAACGCATTTAGTCAAG
>WOGN01007913.1:0-11568 GCA_015342105.1 Leptinotarsa texana | reverse complement strand
CATCACATTTTTTCGAGTTAAACCATGGTGCATGCGACAGGCAGTAAGCAGATACTCTCGTAATACTTTATTTATCTTGTAATTAGGCTTGAAACGAAAGTTGGCATGGTCTGCATTAAAAACATTTTTGTACTTATCAACGTACCTTTTTAGTGTCATGTGCACTAATCCTTCGTTCCGTGCTGCTGATCGGATGGAAACGCCATTATTATTGACGTTTAACACAGCCCTTTTCATAGATTTCCCATAGAAATTGGCGATTTTTCTATTTTCTTTTCTATTTCGTACCATTTCTGAAAGAACGTTATAAAATTCATTATAACATTTAATGATAGGTGCACAGTGTTACATATAACAATGTGCCTCCTAGTAAAGTGCAACACTGTACCCCAGTCGAAATTTCATTATCAAATGCCAATTTGTAAGAAAACAAAAATGATTTAGGTTATGTTTCATGGTCTGCCCCTCTGGACCTGTACGTTAAGGAGGTTGCGTTGATGGCCATGTTACGATTGTGCACGGCGAAGTAGGAATGGGTCAATGAAGGCTGAGTTAATGGCGAGAAGCGCTTACTGCGCCACCTCTGCTGCAGGCAACCAGTGATGCAATTGAACCCAGGTTTGTTTTATAAACCCTACAAAATACAAACTAAACAGAATATATAGTCAGATGCTAAAAATGCAATACGCAGATATACAAACGGCTCAAAAACCAAAGAAGGCTCAGGATATGGAGTGTACTCCCAATTACTGAGCCTAAGGATCGAGTGTAGAATAGGAAAAAATACCAGTGTGCTTCATACAGAACTGGCTGGTATCTCAATAGCCACGAAAAAAATAACCAGGAAAGGAATTTCAGGCAAAAACATAACAATTTGCACTGACAGCAGACAAGCCCTATTTGCCATAAATAGACATCGTGTTACCTCAGGACTAGTACTATAGTGCCACCAAGATTTGGCCAGAGCCTTGGTAGATAAGAACATTATCCTGAGGTGGGTTAAAGGGCACGACAGGAGTAAATGTTATTGCATTGCCGACTCTTTATCCAAGGAAGCGGCTGGACTAAGAATTTTAGGACCCAGTGACTTCTACGGCATGATGAATTCGACAATTGCGAAACTAGCCAAACGTCACACCTATGCTCAATCCCTAAAGAGACGGAATGGAATCAAAGGATGCAATCTTGCCAGGATCACCTTGGGCGACCCTGGGAAGCTGGTGCCGAAAAAATATCTGGCAATGACCAGGAAAAATCTACCCCGAACAGTAAAATTTCTGACTGGCCACTGTCAACTAAGGAAATACCCCCAGAATATAGGGCTAGTGGACACACCTCTATGCAGGATGTGTAAACAGGAAAATGATACTGTCAGGTATGTCCTATGCGAGATTCTGGAGTTATCATCAAAAAGAGAGTGTGTGTTCGGCGAGTCTTGGCCTACACCTGCCGATATAAAGGAGATGTCTCCCATTGACCTGTCCACCTTCCTGGAAAAGACAAAATGGACGATGAACTAGAAAAAAACTCCTCTGGAGGAAGTGCAATGGGTCACATGTGGCCTAAGTGCTGTGGGCCTACACCCACCCTCCCTACTCCACAAATACACATACAGGTTATGTTTCATAAGTCACACTAACCCATGAACATGACTTTCAAGCTATCAACTCTGATTTTTACGATATTTTGTTATAAAAGCAATAAAATACAATTTTCAAATCAACCATAAAAATTACTCCTCACTTGAAAAAAAATAAAAACGTACTTTCAACGTATTCGGCACTTCACAAAACAAAAAGTGCCCGTACAGTACCTAACCGGTCATTTGCTCAGCCGAAAGTGTGTTCTATTCCAGTGCTTTACTGCATCGTATTCGTTTGCAGAACCGAACGTTACACTGTACTCCGTGTAACACTGTGCTCCTACTTCCAGTTTGTTTTTCAGTTTGAAGTTGTGAAAAAGTCTCAAAGCTTGAGCTTCATTACTCTCAAAATTTTATGGACTCATTCAACTTTTTGATGCAGCAATATGAAACTAAGTAACGCAAGAATATACTTAAATAATTATTTTTTAGGTTTTCTACGATTACGTCAATACTATCATGGAACGCAGAGCAGAATGGGCTCCACATTTGAATCCACCCTTGAAAGCCCACTATGAATATGCCCAACATCATGTACTGTGGAACAAACCTGAATTGTTTTTTGAAGACTGGGAAGCACGGTATGGTTTGTGGAAATGCTTCAGGACCAAGAAAAAAACTGCTCATCGCAAAAGTATAGTTGTCTGATAGCATATACACCCTCTCAGAGAAAGTAATTAATGATAATAAAAAACATTACATTGAATTTGTTGTTGAATGATTATTTCATGAACAAAACATCGTTCTTACAAAAAAAATACAAAATAATTCTCCCAAGATATCATTGTCAGGAATGGAAATAAAAGCGGGCAGTTAATTACTTCGCCACTTTCTGACAAAGAAAATCAGATGGAACCATACATATTGATATATTTGAACATCAATCTTCAATACCAACACATTTTATAATAAAACTGAACTATTCGCTGTTCATATATGAAAGACATTTGAAAAAAACTATTATTGTGCGTTTTTTTTAAAGCAATACAAACCAAAACATTGATTTTTAGAATTTGTCTGGTTGTATCAAAGATAAAGAAGACTTCCTAAGGCGGTCAGATGCGGAGCAAGGCTTTAACATTGACCTCCGACAAGATTCGTCCTCTGTCTTTCACTGCAAGGCACCTTTTTGAAAACCAGATCCCAAACACAACGCATTTATGATCAACACGAAACAGCGCTGTTTCAACCTGCCATAGTGGTGCTAGAATGAACCCCAAATGTGTTACTGGACTCAACTGTCCTGGAAGAACAAGCCTAATTGCGATCGATGACATATAACCCCCACAAAGACGCCCTCTATGGGATCTTTATGTCAACTCCAAGAATCACGTGAAACATTTGTAGGATAATAATACTAAAAAATACTCTTCAGTCGATTCGGCTGGAAATTTGGTTACCCGGATTTGTAGTTTGCAAAATTTTTTTTTATACATCGACTATAGGCAAATACAGGATCTGTGATAACTCAGAAACTGGTCCACGTAAGACACAGGCAACAACTATAGATAATATATTAAAATGTTTGTTCAACGATTTTTGCGTTTGATGATGGAATAGTGGAGAAGTTTTCCTAAAAAAAACAAATCTTTAAAAAATATTCCATTTTCAATTTGAATGAAATTACTGAAGCTGGGATTAACTAACCGTATTAAGTATATAGGAGTTCGTACTGTTATCGTGACAAGAGGAGATTTGTCTCTTCTGGTAGCGAAACCTGAGTAAATAGGTAAATAATGTACCCAACGATTTAATTATTTTTTTCATTTGATCAATATTGTAGATTACCGAGGAGAGTGGTGTGATGGCTGCCACCTAGGACCTTCCGAATTAGTTTTTTAGTTTATAGTACAGTATGTACTTACACCATTTCTTTTTTCAATAAAACCGTTTAACATAATTTTTTTTACTCATTTTATTTTCAGGTTTTCAGTTTCTAATTTTGTTACTCAATTCTTCTCATTCTGTCTAGTCCATTGAGTGCCTCAGTATTACAGGGTAATATCTGCAAATTTGTACCTGCAAGTTTGTACTTGCGGCTGTCTTGAATTTGCATCTTTTTCAAAGCCTTAACTCGATATCGATTTTAAATTATAGGTATGCACCTTTCTGCAGTCCGGTATTGAAAAAGTTTACATGGTCATCAAAGAAGACAGCTGAATAATCTGTAAACAAAAAATCTCAAATCGGCATTTTTCCAGAAAAATCTATATTTCACAAATAAATAATTGCATATCTATAATGAATTACTATATGAGGTCAAACAATTTTCCAACAAAGAAAAACTCAAGATCACATTGAAGACTATTTGCCATTCTGATTATCCCATATTGATTTCAATTTAAGAGTCACCGGTAGACAGCTGTTTCAGCCTAGTGGCAGACAGTCCTTGATTGAAGACAAAATGTGAATAACAACCAAGAAAAGTGGAATTATATGAAATCGAGAAAGATTAATGCAGTCAAGCTGCTGGAAAATAATTCCATGAAAATTAAAAGATAAATAGATAAGTACTATTCCGATCATTACCATACTGATTTCAATTTAAGAGCCACCGGTAGACAGCTGTTTCAGCCTATCAGGCATCGTCAGTACCAGACAATACAAAAAGGATTCGAAGCGTTATAACTGCCATTTCCTATATGCGAGCGCTGGCTGTGCTATCATCTTCTTGGCTCTACTCAAACTCAAAGTTTGTGTAGAGCCAAGAAGATGATAGCTCACCTCAAACTTTGTTGTAGTTTGAGTAGAGCCCAGGAGATGATAGCACAGCCAGCTAACGAAAGCGCTCGCATATAATAAATAGAAGTTACAAACTTCAAATCCTTTTGAGACATATGCTAATATGTTCCAATGAACACACGAATGTCCAGTGGATATATAGTGGATGTTCTCGGATATTTCGTATATCTATAAGATATTCGTTTCATATCCAACAGATAGCTAATGGATAATCCTGGATGTTTGGAGGACTAAGTTAGACTTCCATTGGATATTCATCATGGACGTCCAATGGATATTCGATATGGATATCCATAGGGTGTTCGGATGATACTGACTTGGATTTCCATAGGATATTCGTCATGGACGTTCAATGGATATTTAATATGGATATCCATAGGATGTTCGGATGATACTGACTTGGACTTTCATAGGATATCCGTCATGGATATCCATAGAACGTTCATTAAGGACACCTGTTTAATATTTTCATAGAATGAAACAAAACTTCTATCAATTAAAACTTGACTTTGTTAAAATAAATTTAAAACAACATAATACTGGTCACTCTGAAAACAAATTGAAATATCAAATAAACTCAACATATTTCGTAACTCATGACAAAAACAAAATTAAATCAATTTTTAATGCAAATATAGAAAAAATATATTTATTTATTATTTGCTTCTGAAGTATGGCATTCTTTGGCTCATCTTAGTTATTTTTTATTGCTTCCTCAGCTTCTTTGTTACTAGTTGCGAGATTATTTCTTTCTGATGCAGCTGCAAAAGACGTAAAATCATTTTCAACAGAAAATCGACTTCAATTTGTTAAGAAGGAAGGAGAAAGTGGTAAAACACAATGTTGTCATTCTTTCTAAATGTCATATATCCTGTGTACAGGTTGACTTGATTCAAAGTGAAGGCCATTTACTTGCCAATCATTTATTAAAGTAATGTTAAAAGTAAGAATAAGAGGTGGAAAAGTATCATTTTCCAACTTCAAAAGAGTCTGAAAAATACAATAATTGCAAATCATACCCAGATTTAAATTCATAGGTCATTTTTAAAAACAACAATTGCAAATAGAGAAAAAAATAAAGAAATAATCAGCTACACAGACTAAAACTGTTTTTTTTTTAAATGAAAACTGAGAAAGTTAACAATCAATTTCTCTAAAACAAAATACCTACTATTCACCAGTCATAAAAAAGATCTTCCTACTTATGACATGAATGTTAATACATAATAATGAATTTTTAATCGATCCATCAAAAAAAAAGAATATTTGGGTATTATAAAATAGATCCCCAATTTCAAGTAACCTTGAGGCTCTTGTGATTATTACAAAAAATGTTTTTGAGCCTCATCATTGATAAAAACCAATGATATCCAAGTGACCGTTCATACTAAGATACTGAAATATTTGGTGCAAGACAAATCTACTTTGTTTAATTAGTAACAATAACAGAACCAGACCATAGTTATTCAATCAGACAAAAAAATAAGTATATTTCACCATTCATGAATGAATCAGTAGATTAACAAAATTGTCTCTTTCAAAGTCGAAAATCTTTTAACATTTTACCAGGCGCAATCAAAAATGAATCTTTTTTATTCAAATTTGAAAGAAAACTAGTTGGCTTTTTGTGGATATTACTAAGTGCATTCTGTATAAACTTGGGTGGGTCTGAAATAGAGATGCAATTCAACACATCTTCATCGCCCGTTTTATCTAAAGATTGAGTGACATGTTTTTTCTTATTTTCCTCAACTTCAAATCACTGTCAGAATTTAAGTATCTATTATATTCGGCTATTTTTGTTTTGTTTCTGGCATGTAGATAATCATTTAAAAAAGTATAACTCTAACGGTAGAATGAAAAACCAAGGAAATTAAATTACTATATGTCCCATTCCTAAAAATGTCTATTTCATGGAGTGGCCAAGAGATATTGTAGTTCTCATGCTTCCTTATAGCATGCAAAACTTTTTCTTGTGTAAAAGTGGGCCAGTAACACTTATTTTTGTCCAGTAACCAAGAAATGGGCACAGCTTCCACATCACTTGATTTAACTCTGAAATTTCATGTCTTGCTTTCTTATAAGCTTTGTTGAGAATTCAGTTTTCAAGATTATAATTTTTCATATTTGAATAAATGTACTCACCCAACTACAAAGACTAGGGTTACTGGGCCTTTTCTTTGCTAATTGCCCAAAAAGTTTTTTCTTGATAAACACGAAAACTACAGTCATTAGTCAAGCACCAAATTTTAGGATTAAAAATGACTAAAGTCAAAATAAACAGTTCCACCAACCGAAGAACTGTCGATGATACTAAACTTATGATTTGTACATCAAGAATAAAAAAAGGCAAGTAGAGAACTGTACGTACTTCTTATTAATACATATAATCATGAATGAAGAGTTCAGCATATGTGAAATAATTCTGACATATTTTCATAATTAATTTTTTATCAATATGAAATAAAATATGTCCTTTTCACCAATATAAGTGTATCGAATGTGAAATAGTCAACAAAATAAGCAACATGTATTAAAATTTCTATTCACAAATTTTACATTTACAAAATTCAATTTTGGGTATAAATTTTGATTAATGAAATTGCATATACTTGTCATATATCCTATGTATATCCATAAGATATCCTTCGATGGATATCCATGCAATTGGACTTCACGGATATCCATCTAATATCCTCCTCAATAATGGGATATCCTGTACCTGAAATGGATATAAAACGGATATCCATCGGACATCCTATCCAATGTTGAAATACTGAAAATAAAGGAAAATTTGTTGAATTATTCTAGCCTCTACTCAAACTTCAGTAGAGCCTTGAAGATGATAGCACGTCTAGCTGTGGAAAGCGCTCGCATATAATAAGTTATGAAGCTTCAAATCCTTTTTGTAACATATTATGTTAATAAGCAATTCCATAATAATAGGCATTTAATACTCAGAAATATTATTGCATTCAAATGAGAACATTGTTGTCAAGGTTATGATTATTATTTTCATATTATTGTCATTTTTCCTCATATGTTTAAAAAAAATCCGTAGGCCACTGCAAGAGGCAAAAACGTCAGTCATTTCTGAGAATTAAGTGCCTACTATTTTAAAATTATAGTATGGTGAAAGCTCCAGGGCTAACCCCACACTGTACATTGAATTAAGCAAGACATTGAATTATGCAGACATTTATGCAAGATACCTCCAGAGGTGTGTCTTGCAGATGTTTTTTTTCATCTAGCAGCGGGACCATGCTGAAATCATGCTGCTATTTTTATCATTAAGCGTGGTATTAGCTGGAGAAGCAGTTGTTTTCCGGCAGGCATATACCAGAACCCACAGTGTGGGTACTTATATGTATGTATCTCTCGTCGATAGAATATTCAAACTTAAAATAATTATTAATACGGCGAAACATCGAATTTCTAGCAGTGAGGATGACAGTATTGAATGTAAGTGAAAGCTTACCTTTTTCATTAATTATATTGTGTAGAAATTCTGTGAATGATGTCTGATTTAATTCCATTACGAATTTTTGGAATACTAACGGAATGGAAAAAAGTGTTTTTCGTATAATTCGGCGTTCATAAAAAAATATTTGTTTCGAAAGTATTTTTCGTATAATTCAATGGTTACATGAAAATAGATGTTTCGAGAGGGGTTTGTCTTCCGGTTTGTGTCTGAAAGTTACTTCTTTGCACGATCTACATATCTTTGTATAGGGTTAGTTTTTTGAAATTGATTGCTTCCTTTCTATAATAATATACTTTATTGTCATTAAGAATAAATCTCGTGGACCAAGCTTGTAAAAAATAAATACAAATGTAAGAATAGAAATATTAAATGTGAATATAAAAGCACCTACAAAAAGTGAAGTTAGAACATGTCAAAATTTTTTATCAACATAGTTGTGTACAGATTAATTCATTTAAAAATATTATCCATACTTTTGTAATAGAGATTTAAACATATATACTCATATATAATATTACATAAATAAATACACCCATCCCATTACACCAGACAATCAAACATTTATATCCAAACAAGAATATAAACAAAAATCTTATACAGGGTGTAACTAAATAAGTGTAAAACATTTAAGAAGGTGATTCCTCATTGAAAAAAAGATAGGATCTTTCATATAAAGAAATTTCATTGGAGCAACCCTTGTTAAGATACAGCCCCTTAAATGGGATACATACAATTTGTATAACAATTTTTTTCACAAGCACTGAAAAAGTTACAATATTGAAATGAACCTGACGTTTTGCAGTACCAAAAAGACACTTAGCCAGAAATTTATTTGGTTCAGCCCATGGTTGTAAGGGGTGGAAAACGCAACCCCAATGTAACTATTTATCTTATTATTTGTTTACCATTTGAACATTTATTTCCGATAGCCTGTTTCATTCTAAACAAAAAATGTCTCTTGGATTTTTTAACCAAAATGAACCAGTTCGCAGCAATAGTTATTTTAGGAACAACTACAAAGATACATCGTCATTAATGCGAAAATACGAAACTAATCTATCTAGTAGGTCGCACAAACTGTGTATTTTCAAAATTGAATTAACACTAATTGTGTGTTGTTGTTTTGTTCTTAATTTGTTACTTTAATAATTCACTTGTTATTAAAATGGCATACACAAATAAGGAAATGGCTAACATGCATTACGTTTACGATCTGTCACAAGAAAATGGGTTAGAAGCGTCTAGAATATATGCTGAAATGTATCCTCAAAGGCAGCATCCTTTACATAGAATATTTGCTCGACTTCATCAACGATTACGAGAATATGGTTCATTCTACAAAAGAATGCAGGATTGTGAACGCCATCGAGAAGTACGAACACCTCAGCTTGAGGAAGCAGTACTTAATTTGATTCAAAAACAACCTACTAGCAGTACTAGAAAGATTGCTTTCCAGCTAAATGTTGATCATATGACGGTATTTCGAATTTTAAAGAAACAACTCTTATACTTTCCGAACTATCTTGAATTTTGCAATTGGATGCTGGAAATGATTAGAAGAAATTGTGACTTTCTGAAGACGATAGAATTCACAGACTAATGTAGTTTTTCTCGGAACAAGATTATTAATTTTCATATTTACCACATATGGGCTGATGAAAACCCTGACGCTATTGTCAAAACTAACCATCAAGAACAGTTTTCTCTTAACGTACGGCTCAGAGTTATTGGGAATGATTTAATTAGGCCTCATTTTCTACTTCCTCGATCACATGGTGAAGCATACGTTCAATTTTTAAAAGAAGTGCATCTTGTACTGCTGGAGGAAGTTCCTTTGGGCGTCAGAAGGGATATGTTTTTTATGCATGATGGGGCTCCCGCCCCTGAAACATATGCAAATCAGTGAATAGGTCGAGAACCACAGAACTGGCCCGTTCGATCCCCGGATCTCAATCCTCTTAAATTCTCTACTTGGGGCCATTTACAGCATTCGGTGTATCGTACTCTTGTTCGCGATGTAGAGGACTTATGAAACCACATCATCGATTCGTGCAGGGTAATCTAAGAGACTCCAGGAGTATTTGAGCGAATACGTGGCTCAATGCGCCGACATCTAGACGCATGCGTAATGTCTGAAGGTAGACATATTGAACATTTACTATAATTTCTACATGTTGTGTGTTTTGTTATTAATAAATTAGTTTTGTTTATTACTCTTTAATCGTTTAATGCAGGTACTAACTACAAAATAACAATAAATCCAGTTCGCATTTATGACGATGTATCTCTGTAGTTGTTCGCAAAATAATTTTTTGCAACTGGTTTATTTTGGGCAAAAAACCCAAGAGACAATTTGAGGGATCAGATTATCGAGGGACCTATTTCACGTTTTAAATTTCAGATTTCCTCACAAGGAAATTTGAATTCTGGTGTTTTAAAATGTTTGAAACCCAATATCATTTCACCTACACTACCATCGAATGTTTCCACTAATATTCCATCCCTCCTCAACTAATCACCCTGTAAATATTCAACTTCGGTATATCCCACCAAATTTCTCACTTATGAATCAACGCCGTCCCAGACTGGGCCATCAGCAAATGACTAAAACAACCAAATCAGAATTCCGCAACCTTCTCACCATTAAAAATCGACTTTGAACAACACCCAAGGCGGAATGACTGGCAAAACCGACCCAAAGATAACATATCTCCATAAAAACCAGTTTACTCCGCCATCAAGGTTCAGTTGTTCCGGTGAGACAAGCGAAAGCGTACCTAACCGCGCGTCAATCGTTCCACGGCCTACTTTGAAAATGACACCTAAATTATACTGCGCCGACCTGAGCCCCGCCGTTAGGGCTAGTTTGCTGGCCATCAGAGCCCTTGGAGTGGAAGTGGAGCTGGTGCCCGTGAATCTGATGGAGCAGGACCACATGAAGCCGGAGTACTTGAAGATGAACCCCTTTCATACGGTCCCCACGCTGGAAGACGGGGATTTCGCTATTTGGGATAGCGCGGCGATAAATATTTACCTGGTAGGTTGGTGTTTCATTCAATTCTGGTGCGGTGTATTTTTACATTGATAATCTAGTTGTTTTGTGGGCGGAGATGCTCAGCCGCCCTCGATTAGCGTCACCCAACAATCTATTGATAAACGAATGTCATTTTGATTGAATTTAAAGCGATATATTTTTAAGGAGAGATTAGCTCGTTGGCGTTTCACTTTGTACAAACAATACCAAGGAAAAATCAATTATGTTCAAAATAATCTCTTTACAAAGTTTTACACATTTGAATGTGCAAAATTACAACTGGGGATCGCCCTGGAGTTAAAAGGGGAGCATTTATATATGAAAATTACTTTTTTATCACTGTTTCTCAGTACCACTATATTTTCGGAGGGTGAAATTTTTTATGTAGGTTTGTTTTATGTAGCTGTGCAAAAAGAAAGTATTTTCAAATTTTCCAACTGAGGATTCCCCTGGGGATAAAAGGGGCGAATTTACATATGAAAATTACCTTTTTATCACTGTTTCTCAGTACCACTATATTTTCGGAGGGTGAAATTTTTTATGTAGGTTTGTTTTATGTTGTAGGTGTGCAAAAAAAAAAGATTTTCAAATATTCCAACTGGGGACCCCCCAGGGGATAAAAGGGGCGCATTTACATATGAAAATTACTTTTTATCACTGTTTCTC
>WOGN01007912.1:0-11568 GCA_015342105.1 Leptinotarsa texana | reverse complement strand
GTCTGCATACAGTAAATCCGTTTCTATGTGTACATATTACAGATAGCAAAACGTTCCTCTTGTACTCGTATCTAAAAATCTAAAATATATATTCTCCATAGACTAATGGTAGTTTCGAAGTGTGATACAATTATAATTTTTGAAACTATCTTTTTCTCTAATTTGTATAGGGCACTAGGTATTTAGATAGCTACTAGTAAAAGTTAAATCTCAGAAAAAATAATTTTGTATTATAGAAGAGCTCAGAATAAAATGAAGATATTGTGTATTTTATCAATTCGGACTTCCATTGTCTAATATAATATAAATTGATTTGAAAACCCTGAAAAAAACAATTAAAAACTCAATAATATTAATCGAAAATATCAATTTTATTAAACAAAACACTGAACTTACAAAGAAATAATATACTAGAAACAACCAAACAAATAAAAAATTAAAAAATTTAAATATTAATAATAGCTGAAAAAAATAAAAAAATATTATTAACAAAAAATGTAAAATAAAAAATGAAATATTACAAACCAAGAATGTAAAATAAAAATTAAAAGATTACAAACCAAGTTATGTCACGACGTTTCGATTATTAGTATCCACAATCGTCTTTGGGTGATAATTGAACTTATTCCTCCGTGATCTGACTATTTATAGGTCACTCGAGTGGTTTCATCTATCCCCTCTTCACTCTTCCCGCTTCATTGGTTTTTAGCGAGAGATGACCGTTTTGCGGAAATTGGTCGTTTTTCGCTTGATTAGAGGTTTCCATATGTTACGTATCTCTACGCTAGCTTGACTAAATGCGTTGTTGGACTACAAATACGCGGCTTCTTTGAATTTTCTCCTAAACCAGTGTTCCCTTTGTGGATGATTTCAGCTTGAGCCCACTTGAAGTTATGTAATGAGTCTAAACATGCTCTGCTATTCCGCAGAATAGCATAATAATAATAAAAGCTGAGTAATAAAAATTAAAAGATTTCAAACCAAGTTATGTGACGACGTTTCGATTGTTAGTATCCACAATCGTCTTCGGGTGATAACTGATAGCTCGAAGAGTTATTATCATAACGAACTCAAAACTAATTACCGTAGAAGTAAAAACAATATATAATACAAAAATAGTTTTCAGTTTTCGTACTTTCGTTTTGATACTGACTTACCTTTGATTCATGTTTGACCAAATTTTTTCAAGAATATTAAGAAAAAGGTCACGTCACCAACCACATAGGTTACTACTTGGCGGTGAGACGTTCCCTCTGAGTCGTTGAAAGCTTTATCGTCCTGGCGTTGACAGGTCGAGATCCCACAAGACTCCCGAAAGAAAATTCGAAACTCCCGAAAGGTACGGACAGGAGTTACCCGCGGCGTTAGATGTTCATGCGTACCGCGTGCCCAGTCTTGCGTGTCCTGCATTATCCTGCCGGCTCTTGCGAAAGGACTCGCCCTAAAAAATATGTGCACGAACGCTAGTCGGTTTTGTTACGTGATACGAATACATTCGGGATCAAGCTCATATACGCAGACTGAAGGATGATGCAATGAGTGGGACTAATTGAATGGGTCGAATACGCTGTTGAATATTATTTGGAAAGACAGAGGCTTTTCAGACTGTTTGGTTTAGGAAAGAGAGGAGTTTTGTTGGGTTGATGTTGGTGTACATACAGAATCTGAAAAATATACCAACTGTCGTCATGAATTCTAATTGTAACTGTGTAATATGGCTGTAAACGAGTAATTTACTGGACCAGAGTCAGCAGTCATCATAAAGAATGAATGTGTAGACATCGAATACATGAATGCTAATGACAACAATAAAACATATTTCACATATCTGGTTTTATATTTGGTTCTGCGGGACTTTTGTATTCACTCGCATAGAAGATGCATACAGAGGAGAGAATGTAAGGAGGTCTAAAGTACAGTGCAACTCGTCAAAGCTAATACCTATACAACTCCACCAAAATAAATCCAGGTTCCCTTCGAAGCCGATTTCTTCATTTGGTGAGTGATTTTTCAGGTCAAGTGGCAAGCGTGAAAAATGCTGTCAAACGCTGAAACCCTGATCCGGTTCATAGCGATGCATACACAGAGTATGTACTCATACACTGAATTACCTATTCGAAAATAAACCTCTTCCCATGGCTACTTGGTACTAACTACCCCCACCAGCCGGAAGACATTCTGATCCTTTCAGGTATCCTGTAGTTATCTGGGCCAAAATGAAAAACTTTCCGTTTGAGGTTCTGTAGGTCGGTTATTTCTGACATGACCTTAAATTCAACCATGGTCGGCCTTTGATCGTTTGAGTACGAGCGTTTGCAGGACCTGCTTAGAGGGAGCAAAATATGCTTCTACTACACAAGAAGCCGGTGTGAATCAGATTCAAAAGATTACGCTGTTGTGGAGACGATAGTTTGTTCAAGAGTTGAATAACTGTGAAGCTCCTAAAGCTCCAAAATTATGAAGGAATCAGTTGGGTCGTTTCACTAAACTGCATCTCCTCTGTAAATTAAAGTCAACAGCTGGAGATGTGATAAGCTTTTCTTCTTCTACAGGAAGGACAGTTGGAGTTGTTGAGCCAACTTCACTCATACTCAGTTTTTGAGTTATTGATAAATTTATGGTCCGTAAGGTCCCAAGAGCAGCTGAAGAAAAGAGGTTCATAATCATGATAAGGTATGCTTGTGATGAGGCATCATTAGGAGAGTTCTCATCTAGCAGAAATATTGTAACTCTTCCTGTTCCAGGGCGAGACGAGGATGTAAAACACACCACAAAAGCAATGACAGAAAATTATTGTTCACCTTCAACCTATGTTGTTGTAAAATTATCGAAATCATACCCATTCAGACGACACCTGAACAAAATAGGGTTCCATAACGAAGTACAAAAAAGGTACATTAGACGCTCCTCATTTTTCGTGTATCATATACGATATATTTTTGAAATATTTTCAAGGTGCTTCGAACGAATATAAATTTTGAAGTCACTAATGGGGGCTGTGATTATTTTTAGGCATGAAGAAAATTTCTGTGTACTGAATGATCTCTTTTTCAACAGTCAGGAGATACCTGCATTCCTTATTTTTGACCTATCTCCATCTCTATTCACCACACAGATGAAGAATCCTGCCAAAATCCAAAAAGCGTACGATACACTATAGGTTAACGGTATAACTCAGCAGCTGGTGGTTACTCAATATGTCATTTTTGTGAGGAAAGGGTTTATTTTATTAACATAAAGACAATGGGCACATAATTTAGGTGATGCATTGTTTCACATTACATTAACAGAATGGTCACGTTTAACCGTGCGTCTGACACGTGGGGTGTGACATACCTCAGCGTCGGATAAATTTCGTAGTTTCCACATATAGCCTCCACTTTCATATTCACATCTCAAATAAGTCATCATGTTCCAAAATCGTGTGCATTCAAATAAAAGTAAATCAAGTAGTTTTTCAGATTATTCGATAAAAATAGCTGATTAAAGCGAGAAATGACCTTCAGTCCTTATGGGATGAAATAGGAAGTGATGATGAAATTGACGAATCTGATGGTGATCAAAGAAGCGATACTGTTAGCATCATCAGTAAATATCCAGATTTCGAAGATCAGAGGCGAAACTGTGGAACCCTCATCCAAAAGACGTAAACAAAATGGTCAAGGATGGTGTCAAGATTGCCATCGTGCCCGTGATCGAAATACAAAATACATTTGTGATAAATAAAATAAATTCATATGTCTGGACCATGCAGAAATGTATTGCAAATCTTGCGAAGAAATGGCAAATCTTGATGACCTGTAACTTTTTTTATGATTTTCGATAATATTTTTTTATTTCTATTTCATGATGTTTTTATTACCTGTTTGAGCCAGCAATTTGATATTTACTTAGTCGGTTTTTATTAAAATGGTTTGACCCATCCCAAGCTAAATCACATAGTATACTTTTCTGTGTCTAGACATTAGAGACTTTAGCTAGGCCTATAGTAACAGTCCCGGTAGCGGCAGTGTAAACACAACGTAAACTTCATCAGTAATCCACGTACCGATCTTGCCAATAGTTCGGGAAGTATGAGCTAACGCTTTGGCAGCTTCACAATGCCATATAAGTTAATGAAAATGTTCATGAACATTGTTGCATGCAAGCAAAATTCATATAGATTTTCAAAAACATTCCAACGGAAAATCCTCTTTTTTGTTACACGATGAAAATACCTGTAAAACATATATGCGATATTTAGAAAAAACTTGTTGGTATTATATTTTTGTTGTTGAGTTTAATTACCGCAGTCAACTCCATTAGAACAGGAAGTGGAAAGTTTGAAATTTATCATCTTGATGATATGAAATTCATCATTTTGATGATTAATATTATATAAGCGGTGTTTTTGCTACGATTCCGATTTTGCATTGGTCATTTCTGAAATTTTTGTTCTCTTCAATGCTTATTTCAGTTGCTACTTCCCATACAAAATCAGTCAAAGGAATCTTTGGAATAAAGTAATGTAGGAACATGAAATTAAAGATTAATATAGGAAAGTTGCCTTTCACGGCCTGCGTCAATGTTTTGGTTGGTTTTCAGGTTTGACCGTAGTCTTCTTTGGTTATAATCTCCGAACGTTTCGACTGTAACTGTGGTTGTCATCTTCAGTTCGAAGAACGTGTACGTGTCAGTCGACACGTCAAGAAGAATGTCAACTGGCACGAGAAGAAGAGTACTTTGACCACGCCACTGAATGTTTGTAGATTACAACCAAAGAAGAGCACGGCAAAACTTGGAAACCAACCAAAACAAATTGAAGATTATTTGTCAAAATGCTTGTCAACATTATCAAAATCATGAAAACAATGACTTTCCACTTATTAAAATTCAGAACAATCATAGATAATGATAATAATAAAACAATTTTCACATATAATATTTTTATTCTAGATGAGTTTCGCTACCACCGTAATTTCATCGGTACTATTCATCAATACTTGTTTAAATATTATTATTGTTAATTCCGCTGTTTCTATAGTGTGAGTAATTCTGAATATCTTACCGCAAACGTATCCTGTTCAATTTTATCATTTTTTTGTTTAGATTTCAGAATATAACAGACTTTTACAATTTTGTTACCTGATGTATGTCACGTTTGATATAAAATCAAAATTCATTACTAGTTTCAAGTCCAATCGATATTCTATTAAAATCAGAAAGCTAAATTATCTGTTGCTATTTTAGAGTCTTAATTCACATATTGTATTGAATAAGATGTTTGAGTGAAATTGAGAAATGTATTCGACAATTATTCAATTGTTTTTCTTAAGTACTGGTAAATCTTCACACTACAGTTAATTCCTGGGCTATTGAGGGATTATCCGTGAAATCATGAAGTTAGAAAGAGATACCCGGTAGAACGGAGAAAGAATAACGCAACGCGCATTGCGTAGTGCGTGGAGTTTTATATTTGCTGTTAAAATTCAGTTTAATATTTCAGTACTTACTAATAATTTACTTACTAATTATTAAACAACTAATGCCTAGTGTTTGGTGGTCGAGTACTAGGTAAAAGAAAGTGTCAATGATGATTATTTAGGTGAGAAACCAATTTATAGCATTGTTTCAAAGTTAGGTTATGTAGGAAGTGGCAAATATTCCATGGGTTCGTGAAAATAAGAATCGCCCAATTCTAAGCTTCAATACTGTTTAAGAATAATGGTAATAAGAATAATAATTTTAATTCTGATATTACGCATGTTCTAGTGAAACTCAGAGAATAATCCTCAGGAAAATCATTTAATTGCAAATTTGTTATGAAACTGGGCATAGTTTTGATGGCTTTTGGTGTCAAAACGTCTTTAGAAAAATTACGAAATTTACAGTATTTCAATTTTTGTCGGTCGGTAGCCGATTGGTAAACGTGAGTGGTTCGTTATACTCATTAATTCCACCACTAGGTGAAGGTCAGTCCGAGTCCAACTTTAAGACATTTGATTGTTACTGCACACTGTCCGAACCCTTGATAGGAATTGCTCATTGAAAGATACATTCTCGTAAATATTTAGCTCGCACCAGTTTCAATTTTTTAGGAGCGTTTTATTACTTATGACTCCATATAGTTTTTGAATTAATGTTACTTTTAGATGTTAAAACAATCTTTCTGAATAAGATGAATTATTTTTTTAAATTTTCAATATGTTCACATTGAACCAATTAGATCCGCTACAATTTCATATAACGATAATAACTTGATGTTTTGTCAGTAAAAAAAAAAGTTAAACAAATTTAGTATCTTGGCACTAGTTTTTTTAGTTTCATGGTAACGTCGCTGTGATATTATAATATAACTGCACCAATATCGAATTTCAACACTTAAATCCCGATCAGTTTCTGAACTGAACACGACGGCGATAACCGTCTCCGCATTCCCGATTTCTATTCGTCACCGTAACATAACTTCAAATTCAATTTTATGACTGTTCAGCCAATCATAAAACTTGGTTAGTAAAAATTATCCAATGCGATCCGCCAAGTCTACTGTCCACGTGGACTAGTTCGCTGCCGGTTCATTTCAATGTATTGGTTTTTTTGGCCTTTGAGAGTGCCGTCATCTTTAGAATGGACAATACCGTTCACTTCGACTATAACTTAAATTTGAAAATGCATGTCACAACATGACATCGTTGTTATCTTTTGAGATATTAACGTTGATGGAAATTGTTTTATATTTCGATAGCAATGGCTGCTAAATTTATTAGCCATGTTTTTAGGTTGACTGGTTCATAGATATTAGTTGATGATATTCAAATTGGAACGTCACCATTCGAACTTTCTAGATAAATAATTTATTCAAGAGAAATTCATAAAGATTATTGTATATTTAAAAGTTGGGGAAAAAAACGTTTGAAAAGACCTTCGTTGTATGATAAACAAATGATTTTCCTTGAATTTGTCATTAAAATTATAAAACCTAGATGACACTAACGTGGCTTTCCGAATTTGGAGCGACTATTGCCGCAAGGTGGCGGTGTGTTCCGCATGAGGAACAAAGAATTGTCAGAGTGACATGTTGTATTGTCATTTCTACGAAATATTGAATCTGTTGAGTAGTGAAAGCATTGTTGACAGAAGTAATTCCATATTTGGAAAATAATGCTGTATCGAGAATGGAAAGCGAAACAGTTTTCGGAATTAAATCATGTGATATTTGTGTAAGATAGAGAATAGTCCTACATTTTTTTTCATTGAAAACCATGCCTCACGGAGAGAGGTGCCTCCAAAGAATTAAGTGAATAAAAGTGAATACACAATATTTTATGTACTAAGAGTAAAACCATTTCTGTTGAAGTGTGAACACATTTACGTGTTGGTGGATTTATCGATTCCGATTATTATCTTCTATTTATTTGCTAGTTTCGAATCTTAAAGAGAGCTGTGCATGTTTAACTATCTCTTCAAACGATACCTTTTGGATTTACTTATTATTAAACTGAGTTGTATATTTCATTTCTGTCAGAGAATATTACAATAGAGACATGTTACAACGAATTTTTGAATATTGGTGGCTACGGTTCTTTATGACAATAACCAATTCCCATAGATGACAGGAGGGAAGATTCCGACGCCCTCATTTTTTATATTTCTGACATTGAATTACTATACCTAGATGTCGCTCACTCCGTGGTCTTCCTGAATACGAAACTACTTCTTAAATGGATATACTTTAAAAATTGTTTCCTATGGTCGCTTTTAAATGTCTTCACATTTCACATTTCATTGACTAACTGTCACTCTGACGTTTCCAGGTTTTGAAAATATTTGTCAATTTTGAACGATCATCAAAATCCCAGTAAACCAACATGTTCAAAAGTTTCCTGACCCACCTTCAAAAGGCGGTCCAGAGTAAAGCAAATACCGCTCAATTCACAATGTCAAATGTTCCGTCATTCCACCATATCCCGATTGTCGTTGAACAGTCAGGCAGAGGAGAAAGAGCCTTCGATATATATTCAAGGCTGCTCAAAGAGAGGATAATTTGTCTAATGGGGCCTATAAATGATGTCACCAGTTCTCTAGTCATCGCTCAATTACTCTTTCTGCAAGCGGAATCATCAACGAGGCCCATTCATATGTACATTAATTCTCCTGGAGGGATAATAACATCTGGATTGGGAATTTATGATACAATGCAGTACCTCTTGCCACCTATATCTACGTGGTGTGTTGGCCAGGCATGCAGTATGGCTTCCTTGTTACTGGCAGCTGGTAAGTTACTTGGTGTATATAAATTTACGTAGTGGCCTTCCAGTTTTATTAGTTATTGGTAGTTCAAAAACGAAAATTTGTTATACAAGAACTACCTTTAAAAAACTGTACTTTCGCAATTCGAGACGCATCTATTGTTTTCATAGCGAAACTCAACGAATTACATTTTTCTAAAAAAAATTGAAAATAACAATATCTCCTCATAATTCTGGTGTTTTTCATGATTGAACGCATTATTTTCAGTTTATATTTTGGAGTTCCCCAAAGCCAAAAGTTAATAAATATTAATTGATATCAATTAGTTCGTCGGTAATTTTATGTTACTGACAATTAAATAAACTCCAACGTAGAACTACAGTAGAAAACAGATGATTCTAGATGTGATAGTGCTTGTATGTATCTATACTTATGAATGCAGAAGTTACTTAACATACATTCTTCTCTGTTTCTCCGTACTGGTAAGTCGTAGGAAGCTAAAATTCAGTATATAGGTGCTTAGAGGCGAACTAAGAAAGGATTTTCAAATAGCCCATGTGGGGTTTACCCAGGTGTGTAAAGGGGCTCGTTTACATATGAACATTACCTACTGTTTCTCCGTACTGCTATATTTTCGGAGACTGAAATTTTGTATGTAGGTTCGTATTATGTCATGGATGTGCAATAAGAAAGGATTTTTAAATATTCCAACTGTGGTGCCAGTTGCGGGACAAAAAAGGCGCGTTCATAAAATAAAGTTACTTATTATCAGTGTTTCTCTATACCGGTATATTTTCGGGGGCTGAAATTTTGTACGCAGGTTCATTTTATATTGTAGATGTACAATAAGAAAAGATTTTCGAAACAAAATCATCTTTTCATCATTGTTTCTCCACGCTCTTAAATTACCGGTGGGTGAATTTGTATTATCAGCATTGCACCTATGCGGAGCCTGGGGGAATGGCTAGTCTATCATAAATCATTTATGTAATATTTATGCACTTTTGGCCTTAGATGTCAATTTGAGAAAGTAAATTATCTCTTTGGAAAGGAGTACAAATATTTGGCTTGAACAGTGAGTAGTAAAGAATGATAGAATGGTATACCTCTTCTGGTATGAAGTAAAAGCATTGAGAACTCTTCTGAATGTTAGTTTTTCGTCAATACTTTTTATGTAACGAAGTTGAACCAAGTTGCCAATTTTTGGGACATAGGGCCGCTACTTTCCTATCAGTAACAGCGTCGTACCAAAATATATGTATAGTATTTTTTTAAGTTATTGTGTTTTTCATGAACATTCTGTGTGGAGGAGTAAGTTACAATATATTTGCAGCATGGAGTGTTACGATTTTTTTAATATTTATGCAACATGGCACATGCAGCAAATTTCAAAAAGTTTGCAACTTTCTTATTTTCCATTTGTAGCTGTATTGGTGGGACAGGATGCTGTAAGCAAAACTCTATGATCAAGATGGGTTTGATGAACTGTTTTTTGTCAGACATATATTTCATCTAAAATAATAGGTTTTTCTATAGTTGTCAGATATAAAATCCTTATAATAATAATATTTTACTTTAATCGAATACATTTTTAGAAAAGTTTACTAGTCTCCAGCGCCGGTCTTCATACATTCTTATACAGTGCACTTCTTTAAGTTCCCCCCCCCTTTCATTTTTTGAAGGGATCAACTGAAAAAATTGAAATTTGGGATAATGAAATTAATGCATGAATACTTTATTTTGAAGTGAAATTTACAAAAGAAACTTTCAAGAATATGGCGACTGGGCGCCATCTGAAAAAAAAAATATTAATGGATAGGGGGGTCTTGTGACACATCATTCTGAAGCTCCTGATGAATACCTCACAACGCTAGAATATGATGTCAATATCTTCACCTTCTACAAAGAACATTTATTAATTTCCTGAAGACAAACAAATTAATATAGATATTTTTGGAAATATTCCTTTTTATCTGCCATATGGCAATTTCAACAACCCGATAAAGTTTGATAAGTTATTTTTTGTTTATGAAAACGACAAAAAATGTTAGTACGACAATGAACATCATTGTTCAGTTAGAATATTCTCATTTAGTTTTCGTTTTTACTAGTAGAAAGGTACCACGTCAATAATCTCTAAAATGGTCAATTCTGGTCCATTGAAAGAAAAAAATTGAAGCGATTTTTATTCACGGTGCGATGCGTAACTTACACGAGACCGAAGGGATTTTCAATGAACGTTTCCGGATCGTCCTATTTGTATATTTGAAGGAACTTTTATCCAAATCCACAACTACCGGTAGTGTACATAATAAAAATCCCCCAGATCATCCATCAATTCCGGAAGAATATCAAATGCAAATAATTGGTGATATGGTAGTAAATCCTAACCAGTCTACTTATTCCGTCGCGAATGTTTGTGAGGTGTCTCCTTCTACTGTGTGGAGACTTTTGAAGAAGAATAGGTAACATCCATTTACCAATTAACTGAAGATGACCCTGATCGAAGAGCAGAATGACGGAAACCATTGCTAGGCATTCTATCTATTTTCACAATATTTGTTTTAGTGACGAATGTACATTTTGTTAACGGCAATATTCACAGACAAAATTGCCGCTATTAGCGTGACACCAACCCTCTCTTTTTCCGGGAAACACAAACCCAATATCCAGAAAAAATTAACGTTTGGGCAGTAATATTGGGAAACCATATTGTAGGACCTAACAGGGGAACTCTATTTGAATATGGTGAAAACTACTGTTGACCCTCTCATCACTGAAATCGTCGAAGCGAATCCTAATGCATCAGTTATGGATATTGTAATCCAATAAGATGGAGCACTGCCACATTACTCCATACCTAAAAGTAAGAAACTATTTGGATACTACTTCTCCCGGTCGTTGGATTGGCCGTCGAGGTCCTACAGAATGGCCAGGCCACTCGCCAAATTTGACACATTTGGACTTTTTTATGCTTTAATATTGGATATACGACAGAGAATAATAAATATTTGTAGACATATTGACGTTACTGTATTCGAAAATGTTCGGCGTGAAATATCGGATAGGCTGTTCATATGTCAAGAAGTTCAAGACAACCATTTCGAGCATCTTCTGAACTGACCTCAAGCATATTACCTCTTATTATGTAGGTAAATGTGAATGTATTCAGGCAAGTTTTAAAACTGATTTGTTTTAATTATTAAAAGTTCCACCATTTTATAGTTGTTGAAGATATTGTTATTATATTTTAAAGTTGTGAAGCATTTGTCAAAAAAATGTGTCACAAACCCCCGCTTTCGATTTAATTTTTTTCCCAGATGGCGCCCAGACGCCATC
>WOGN01007911.1:0-11569 GCA_015342105.1 Leptinotarsa texana | reverse complement strand
AGTTTATTCTGAAGTGTACTTATTCATATTAGGCCCAACCAGTTCCTCCTAGGTTAAACTAGTTTCTCCTATCATCCTTAGGACAGACCCGTTTCGTATATCGCATATAGAATAAACTAGTTTAGACTAGGTAAAACTAGTCTGGACTAAAATCGGGTTTGGCCGGTATCATATACACCTATTTATTATTTTGGGGTTCACAGGTTCAAAGCTACAATGATTTAATTATTTTCGTGGAATTTTTTTTCCAAAATGAAGTTATAATTCTGATCTGAGATCCTCAATGAAAAATACATTTGTTACAGCTTTTTCTGCCAACATCGGTCAAAAGTGGGTCAGAGTGAATGTTCCTCAATACCGAATGCCAGGCGAAACAGCCATGTTGCAGTGTGATTACGACTTAGGAAACGATACCCTCTACGCTGTCAAATGGTACAAAGAGCACGAAGAGTTCTACAGGTTCGTCCCCAAATCACGACCGCAAGCCAACTGGTATGAAGTGGAAGGTGTTCATGTGGACGTAAGTAAATTTCTTCTCGGAAATTTCATATCCTACTATGTATTTTATGATATGCATTGACCTGGAAAATATCATATTGAATCAATTGACAACACTTGAAATGGGATTACGTCTACTGATCTACGTTCCTGAAAATTCAGATATTTTCCACTTTCTGTAAGACTGAAACAAGACAAAAACCATATATTTTGAGAATAACAGACTTTAATTAGAATACACATGAAAAATCATTCGAATAAAGTGTTTTGTGCATATTCTTTTTGCAATTGGTGACTTTCCTTTATATGTTTTATCGTTTTCCCTCATAAGGAACCAACAATAATCCCTCATCATTGCTGCATCCTATCTGCCTTGGTAACGTTGCTCCATTGTCAGTATGTCTTGGTGGAACCTTCTCATTTGTTCGTTACTGACAGCACTTACAATTTCTGGGAAAAAATTCAAATGGGAGTGCAGGAAATGGATTTGAGGTCCAACAAATATACCTTCCTTGGGCTTTGTATCACTTAATTTCGGAAAAACGTATTTGAAATATTCAAAAGCATCACCTTCTTTGTCTAAGGCTTTTACAAAATGTTTCATTAACCCCAGTTTGATGTGTAATGGAGGTGACGAAATGTTTTTGGGATTAACAAGATGTATATTCTTCACGTTAGCTTGACCTGGAATATATTTATTTCTCGGAGGCCATTTTTTCACTTGATTCCAAATCACCCTGCCAATTTGTTGGGGGTGTTAGAACTGGTAAACCTTCTCCATGAAGAACTGGCCGTCTTGAAGAAGGAATATCTGGATATACAATTTTGTGTTTGCTCCTTCTTGAAAAACTAGACACGTTTGTCACGCAAAAGTAACAGTCGTTGTAATGATTTGTTGTTTCTCGCCAAATCATTGCAGAAGGTATAGAAGAGCGTTTGCCATTTAACCAGTTACTTAGACTTGCTGCACAGGTTTGGCAATATACGTGAGGAGCCCAATCCCGATCTTGATCACCAACAACACATCCAAAATACTTATGGTAAGCTACTTTGATCATTTGATTAATTGGCCTTTTCTGCGACTTAGGAGTAAACTGACCACATATATAGTAAAAACTATCTGCGGGATTAACACAAATATGTGATACTGCGTTCACAGGAGTCAACTTATTCTATTCACAAAAATAACACTAATATAATACTCGTAATATTCGTGTTTGCTCACCTCGCTTCTCTAATACTAACTCACCACTACTCCGTTGAACCAATATTGATAATCCCATTCTCAGCGGTTCCGTATTTCTGGTATTTTTTCATAAACTTCGAGAATCGGAAGTTCGAGAAGTGTCTTATATACGTGGCTTTTCATGATGAGCGTTAATTAGCCGTTTCTGGTAAACTATTCAACGGATCAACCTGAAAATTCAACAGTATACATAAGTCAATATGACCTACACGCCTAAAATATTTTAGACGAAGCGGCGTTGTCGCCTCTATTATAAAGTAGCGGCTTCTCTGATTTTTCAAATGGAACACCCCGTATATAATATCATATTATGATTCATTGTCACTTCATCAACAAATTCATTTACTATCACCCTCTACCTATCTATTACCGTTTAGAAGATATAAATTAATTTCGATAGTTTTTTTACCAAACATGAACTTTTATAAATGCTGATAATCTTGAACTCTCTTGCACTAAAACGATCAAATTTGAAATGGAGTGGAGTGATACCATCAAGATATTCACTCCGAGTCATATTTTTATTTGCCTCATACAGGGTCTTCAAAAAATGCAGATACTTTGATCTCATGAAAAAATGAGTGGAACTCAATTTTTTCAAATGGAACACCCTGTAAATTTCAACATTTTTGAGCATGTCACAATGCACCTCTCCAGAATATTAATTGATATTCCGACTCCGACCCCGGAGTATGTTTGTGGAATTTTTTTCTAGCTCTGTCTGCAGGTGGCGTAGTGGACATCACACTAAATCAACTGCAGGGAGATTCTACGACTAGCTGGAATTAATTTCATTTGGTCGTGATTACCCAACGGTTCACACCGTCCTGAGGAGACCATGCCCTGTACTGATGATGGGCTAATCACCCCGAAACCGGTCTATCGGTTGGTCAGATTGACCAAACGAAATTAATTTCTGCTTTTCACAGTGGGAAATAATTTGTGACGAATCTTCCAAGTCGAAGACGTTGCACAGATTCCTGATGGTTTTACTTCGGATAGGTTTCCGCGGTCAGTAATTTGATATACTGTTGTCCGGGTTGAACCGCGTCAGGAGTCCGGCGACTCCGTCCGTAAGGCCACAATGGCTTTCCGGACAGGGCCTCCAGTTTCCTGGCCGTTCTCATATCCGCCACCTGGGGACGGGCCCGATTGGCAGCCCAACCAACGGGGACAACTGGACAGCCAAATTTTAATTACAGATTTGTGATCAGATACATACGTAAATCTCATTAAAAATGTTTGCAAAACTCATCAAAAATATATACCCAAAATCCAACTAGGTGAAAAAATTAGTATTAGCAATATTATCAATAGAAACGTCAATATCATATCTACAAATAAAGTACTTCGAAACAAAAGTAACTAATCACTCTACATCCCATCATGTCAGTTCCTTTCTCGCTAGATGTTTATCTCGTAATCCAAATTTTGGAATAATTATCCTCGCCCTAACTTCTCAATTCCGCGAGTCTCGATTAATCTCAAACCGCACAATTTGGAACAAACGTTATGTTCCTGAAAGCCATCATAACTCGACATTTAATCTCTATCGGGGTAATGAATTTATTGCAAATGTGCTTGAATGTCTGATAGATTGAATCATCAGGTTCTATAATTTAATTGAAATAGAGACAAGGGCTGCTATTCTCGAATTTCCAAACAACATTGCTTTTCAAAGAAGTGAGTGAAAAGTAAGAAGGATATAAAACAAAAAAGGTTGCCAAACTTCACTATAACTTCTTCACCAGCTTGACATGAAATTAGGTTTTGCTATTAGATGTAGGAGATGTCTCTACCAATCCATACGAAATGGTTAAAAATCAAATCATACCTATTGCTAGAATCCTACAGTTTCTGTAGTATTCCATAGTTATATGCTGGAAAACGCACGTTGATTCTTACTTGTCGACATTCAATATTTCCGTTGCTGGGTATTACTCATCATTTGTGGAGCTCATGAAGATAGTTCAACCATAAATCAATTTCAAGTGTCAGTGGGAGACGAACCCAACAAAATGCAGCAGTAGCAGCTTATCTACTTGTTGGGAAATTTTCTTCCATTTCGAAAGCAATGACTTCTCTCTTCCTTTGGCATTTGGCATATTATGAGGGAAGATGTTAACACCTTTTTAGAAGTAATTTTCAGTGTAGTAGTAGTAATTTCTGGCACACACTGTGTTGTGGAATTTCTTAGAGCTTTCTATCAACTTAGTTAACTTAGCACTGTCTGTTTTAAGATTATTCATCAACAGCAACCCCCAAGAACCAAGGATAAGGTGTTCTTCCTGTCTATATAGATCACTTGTATGTCAACAAAGTTAGATTTCTCATGTCTATATCACTTGATTGTCAACTCAGTTTAAAGTACTGTCTGTTTCAGGATTAATCTTTAACAACAACCCCCAAGAACCAATAAAGCAGTCAGTGAATCTGAAACAATGTAAAGGATAAGGTCTTCTTCATGTCTATATAGATCACTTGGATGTCAACAAAGTAGATTTTCTAATGTCTAGAGGGATCACTTGGATGTCAACTCAGTTGAAAGTACTCTCTGTTTCACGATCGATCAACAACAACCCCCAAGAACCAATAAAGCAGTCAGTCAATCTGAAACAATGTAAAGGATAAGGTCTTCTTCATGTCTATATAGATCACTTGAATGTGAATAAAGTTAGATTTCTCATGTCTATAGAGATCACTTAACTTAGGTAGGTAGATCAGTGTCTGTTTCAGGATTAATTATCAACAGTAACCCCCAAGAACCAATAAAACAGACAATCTGAAAGATGAGGTCTTCTTCATGTCTAAAGGGATCACTTGGATGTCAACAAAGTTAGATGTTCTCATGTCTACAGTCACTTGGATGACAACTTTGTGAAAAGCACTGTCTGTTTCAGAATCAATCAACAACAACCCCTAAGAATAAACAAGGCAGTCAGACAATCTGAAACATGAAATATACGGTCTTCTTCATGTCAATAGAGATCACTTGGATGTAAAAAAGTTAGATTTTCTCGTGTATATACAGTTCACTTGAATGATTACTTAGTGAAAAGCTTGTTTGGAGGTGGCTGACAATGTTTTGTGGTGTATCTCATCGGTTCGGACTTCCATTTTCTAATATAATATAAATTGATTTGGAAACCCTGAAAAAAACAGTTAAAAAATTGATAAGAGTAACCAAAAATAACAATTTTATGAAACAAAAAACTGAAATTACAATGAATTAACATACAAGCAACAATCAACTTAATAAAAATTTTAATATTAAGATTATTTTTATTTTAATAGATTAAAAATTAATATTGAGAAATAAAAATTAAAAATTATTAACAGAAAATGAAAAATAAAAATGAAAAGATTTCAAACCAAGTTATGTTACTATAATATAAATTGATTTGAAAACTCTGAAAAAAAAAACAGTTGAAACATTGATAAGAATAACCGAAAATAACAATTTTACTAAACAAAAAACTGAAATTACTAACTGACATAACTTGGTTTGAAATCTTTTCGTTTTTATTTTTCATTTTCTGTTGATAATAATTTTTAATTTTCATTTTTTTCAGCTTCTATTAATATTTCAATTTTTATTTGTTTGGTTGTTGCTTGTATTTAACTGTTTTTTTCAGGGTTTTCAAATTAATTTATATTATATTAGACAATGGAAGTCCGAACTGATTATTTGGATGTCAAGAGAGTTAGATTTTCTTATGTCTATAGAAATCACTTGGATGACAACTTAGATGAAATTACTACTTGTTCCAGGATTAATCATCAACAACAACTTCTGAGAACCAATAGAACAGTCAGACAATCTGAAACATGAAAGATACGGTCTTTTTCATATCAATAGAGATCACTTGGATGTAAACAAAGTTATATTTCCTCATGTCTATAGAGATCACTTGGATGTCAATTTAGATAAAATCACTGCCTGTTTCAGGATTAATCATCAGCAACAACCATCAAGAACCAATAAAACAGTCAGGCAATCTGAAACATGGAAGACAAGGTCTTCTTCATGTCAATAGAGGTCACTTGGATGTAAACAATGTAAGATTTTCTCAAGTCTATAGAGATCATTCGGATGACAACCTAGTGAAAAGCACTGTCTGTTTCAGAATTAATCAACAACAACCCTTAAGAACCAATGAAACAGTCAGACAATCTAGAACATGAAAGGTAAGGCCTTCTTCATGTAAATAGAGATCACTTGGATGTGAAAAAAGTTAGATATTCTCATGTCTGTAGTCACTTGGATGATAATTTAGTGAAAGGCACTGTCTGTTCCAGAAATGATCAACAACCTCTAAGAACCAATAAAACAGTCAGACAATCTGAACCATGAAGGATAAGGTCTTCTTCATGTCAATAGAGATCACTTGGATGTCAGAAAAGTTGTTAGATTTTCTCATGTCTATAGAGATCACTTGGATGTCAACTTAGATGAAATCACTGCCTGTTTCAGGATTAATCATCAGCAACAATCGTCAAGAATCAATAAAACAGTCAGGCGATCTGAAACATGAAGGAAAAGTTCTTCTTCATGTCTATAGAGATCACTTGGATATCTGTTATCAAAAAAAGTATAAAGTGTTGTCATGTATTAATGAACGCATTGTTTGTTGTTGGTTTGCGAAATTCCGCTCTGGAGATTTTACCCTCGAAGATGAGCCTCGAAGTGGTCGACCAACAATCGAGAATTTGAGACTCTGGTGGGGACTCACCCATCACAAACGGGGCGTGAGATGCCAAAAGAACGGGTCTTCAGCTGCAATGCGGCTTTTTGCTTTTGCGCACCCAAACACTTCCTATAGGCGAAAATCAATCAAAAAAAGACCATGGTTACTGTATGGTGGCCCTATTGTAAGGAAACCGACGCAATGTACCAAAAATTATGTCAGCAACAGCCGGCACCGGTCAAAAGAAGATGTCCGATCCTTCCGTGTTAGGAATCATACGTTGAAAGGTAAGACTCCGTTAGTCGTTAGCTGGCACCAGTTTCTCAACTTCTGAGATTGATCGACCAATATAACGTTGCCAAAGTGTATCAATTCAAATGTCATTCTTTTTTATTGATATTGATTGATTTTAATAAGTATCCACTGAGATATTACAGTAGACTCATAAAAACGAAAAACACTTTTGAAACAGCCTGATACTTCATCGTCTTGTTCCAACACCTTCGCTAATGGTCTCTGTTAAGTAGGCTAGAACGGAAATCGAACATTCGCCATTTCGAAACGCGAATAGAGGAAATGGAAAAATTTGTGACAGCGACTGTTTTCAAATCTCTACTTACTTCATTCGTGATTCAATATTCTTAAAGCGGGCTCAAATCATTCCATGCCATTTATAGGCTTCCGTTTTAATACGAGAATTCGAAAATGATTTAAATGTTTGCAGGGCTAAACCCACATCGAAGGAATATGGTGGGAATTCAGGTGAAAAATCAGTCAATTGAAATCATATTATAACATCTGTAAAATCAGGATTCAGACCTCAGCATAGTACCACCACGGCTCTTCTGTCAATTACAGACGATATTTTTCAAGCTGCAGATGAACGAAATTTGACCTGTTTGATACTTCTAGATTACAGCACGTCATTTGACACTGTAGAACATGAGATATTGTGTGACAAACTTGTCTACTTTGGTTTTTCTCGGAAAGCAGTGTCACTCTTAGAAAACTATCTGAAAAATCGTACTCAAAGAGTTGTTGTGGATGAAGTTGTTTCAGATGCTCTACCGGTATTGAAGGGAGTGCCACAAGGATCTATCCTTGGGCCCTTGCTTTTTAGCTTGTATATTTTTTGATTTTTTCTGTCGATAAAAAATGCAATATACAACACTATGCAGACGATACGCAGTTATATTTCTTTTTTTCGCCTAACGAGTCTACATCTGCTCAGTCCTATGTTAATAACGATCTCCAAGCCAACTTTGACATTTCTACAGTCCATAAGCTCAAGGTCAATTCTGATAAATCCGCAATAATGATGTTCGGAGCTAAGAAGAACAGAGAGCTTACCAATTCTACTTTTCAAGTTCGCATCGAAAATGAAATACGAGATGAAAAATTTAGGATTGTAGTTTGATCTGGAACTTCGCTTTACTAAACATGTCAGCTACCTGTTCCGATCTTCTTATAACGTTCTCAGACAGCTTTTTCCTAATCAATACAAATTAAAACTTAGACTATGCGAGTCTCTGATTATGTCAGAAATTTCCTATTGCGACAGTATTTATGGACATGCTTCAAAACAATCGGATGGTCTCCGACTACTCGATATAAATTTAAAACTTAGATTATGCGAGTCTCTGATTATGTCAAAAATGTCCTATTGCAACAGTATTTATGGACATGCTTTAAAACAATCGGATGCTCTTAGAATGACTACGTTTCTCTTGTGGTATACAGAAATACGAGCATATATCTCCAGCAATGCAAGAATCAGGCTGGTTAATGTTGAGAAACTTAGGACTCTACACCTTCTAACCAACACACATAATGTTCTGAAAACTCGACAACCTGATTACTTACTGAAGAAGCTTGAACAATTTTCGACAGCTCAGTTCTGGTCATTCCCAAACACAAATCTTCCATCTTCACCCGCTGCTTCTCGTATAATGTACCCAAAAACATTAAAATAAACTACATTGAAAACTTTAAAAAAAGACTGAAGACTTACGTAACCCTTTAGCCTCTTATCCGTTCCCTAACTTGACCTTTCTAAATTTAATAGCAAATTTTTTGATAATAACTCGAATTGATTTTTTTTGTGTTTATATTATTTAATTATAGATTCTCCCAGTATAGGTGGAGTATCAGCCTTGGCTGATACTCCGCCTATTTACCATATACTGGAAGTTTTTCGTTTCTTGTTTTTGTTTCCGTTAATTGTGTTTTATTTTATTTTTGTTTATTCCATTTGCATTTTTATGGTGGATAAAGACGTATTATTATTATTATGAAGTCTTAGTTAGAGTGACCTGATTTCTGGTAAGAGATTGAACCATCAGCTGTTTTGTGACAGCACAAAGACTCATAATCATATATGGTGTAACATATTGAAAATTAAAGTTTGAACGAAGTTACAAGTTTCTAGGATTACATATTGAATTTCAAAAACCATGAGTTATTGTTGAACGAGAGAAGATCAAATAAACCAGTTCCAATATGAAAACATTAGCATCCATGGCTGGAGTCACGATTATAGAGGACAAAATTCAGGCTGATCGTTACCGAGACTTCAAGAAATAAGCTTCCAACTTGGAGTCAACGCATATACCACTGATGATGTCCGCCACACCAGTCGAAACATTCGATACTGAAGTTTTCCTGAAGTTTTGTACTATCAAAAAGACACTTAGCCAAAAATTTATTTGGTTCACCCCATAGTTTTAAGGGATGGAAAACGCAACCCATAAAATTTATTTCCAATGTAACTTTTTTCTTATTATTTATTTACCATTCAAAACTTTATTTACGTTAGCCTGTTTCATTCTAAACAAAAAATGTTTCTTGGGCTTTTTGCCATAAATAAACGCAGTAAAAAATTATTTTAGGAATTATTATATGAAAGATCATATCTTTTCTTCGATTAGGATTCACCACCTTGAATGTTTTACACTTATTCAGTCACACCCTGTATAAGATCTGAACTGGATTCTACTCTTTAGTTAGTTTAGATGGTTGATTTGAAGTCGATTGACAGAGACATATACGTCAACTTCGACACATGTCATCTTCAAAGTCATCCAGAATGATACATTTCCTTATCGAAATCAGTAAGTGCAAGTTAACATGACGACTACAATGAAAATCGAAGAAAAAAGAGTTGATTCCACAAAAATATGACCGGCAGTATCATCACAAATCAATTCTCAGGCTATTTTGATCTTTTCGCAAAACTAAATGGAATGCGTTCAGAAAACTTCAAATACGTTAAAACCCAGTTCTATCGTAAAGTATCAAAAACCCACGACGAAACCGTCACGTCCCAGATTACCATCCAGCAGCACAAGTACCAGAAAGTTTCCATACCGAAATCAAACTCCAAAATACCAAAGTTCCAACAGAAAGGAATCATTTTCGTTTGGCCACAGAAGAAGAGGTTATACAATCGCGAAAAGTTGACTTTAGTCGCTTGGGTGTTATCTCATGCGATGTTCTGGCTGTACAACATGAATTTACTGCCAAGCGGGGGCGTGCTACCCCTTGAGCAACCCCCATGGAAGTTTGTGCCACCCCTTAGGAAACCAGAAAATAGAGATTACATCATTGAGCCAGATTGGGAGTCCTGTCATTTTTCATAATCGAATATATTTCTTGATTTCAGTGGTTTTTTATTTCGTCAACACACTAAAACTCTTGTTTGAAGGTTATCGACGATGTTTCATGATGAATTTTTTAAGCTAATAATTTTTCTGTAACTCGCCACTAGATGGCGCTATAGAACAATTTTTTGAAAGCACTGTTCTATAACGCTTCGCACGCTTAGGTTCTTTGATTCTGATTCTGTCAAAACATTGGGACAGCACCGATACAACAAGATAGTACTAGTATTATATAAAATAACTTGATATCTCTGAAAAAATCAATAAAAATGAACAATGAAATGGAATAGCTAAAATTAACAAGTATATTAAGCATTTCCATTTACTAGAGCGGCTGGCAAGTTCAAACTTGTTTATAAATTAATTCAATACACTTTTCAGTTAATTTATTTATTAAGTAATATCACCAGATCATTGGAGATCGTGATTTTCATCAACTTTTGCCAGTTTGCACAATTTATTCAAAATTTTATATTTGATACTCGAAAAAGTACAAATTCGATACATTTACAACAAAGAGAGAGAAAATAAAATGTACTTTTACACATCTCGGTATCAATACATTGATGGAGGTACTAGGTTACTAGATGGTAGAAAATCATCATGAAAAATGATAACTGAAACTAAGAAAGTTTCAATTCTCATTTGTCTTCTAGGTATCTTTAAACTCCCCTCTGTGCTTTATGTTCCCAATTATTGATTCAACAGAACTCACTTTAAAGTATATCCATTCCCAATTGGAACGGTCGTCTTTGGATTGCAATCGTGCAGAATGCCTCAGCACTTCCACATTCAGATTATTGTAACTTAACTTAGGTGCTAGATGTATCACAGACTGAAATTAAATCGAATTGTCGTCAATGAAATTTGTTTGTGTCTGTTAATTTAAAGACTAGTCGAGCAAAATGTTCAATTCTATAATTGACAATTGCTTTGAATGAAGCTCAACTGCATTGGAAGTTGAAAAAAGCATACTGGTATTGAGGATTTATTGTACAAAACATCATTAGAGAAGCAAGAGAGTTATTAATGTGAAAATTAGAAAACGGTATAGTCTATCAATTACCAATTGGAACGGCAATAACAATAAGAGTACAGTCATAAACATTTCTTGCCTGTGGCCCCTAGTCGCCCAGATAGTTAGTAAACGTGCTATCAAATGTAGTTGAAGAATAAATGCTCGGCTAGCTGGACTGGCTGAATTAATTATTTGGCCGTTTCACAATATTTCTTTATCAGTGCCGTGTGTTCGTGGGGTTAGGTGAGGTAGTGAGTGGTTTTGCAAACTGATTTTTGAAAACTTTTTCTAGAAATCAATTACCCCTAACACCAAACTGATATTTTTGCACTCGACACGAGTGCGACACCTTCAGGAGAAGCAAATTGATACTGAATCTAAAGACAAGGGTTAGCTGTATAAGGGTAACTTTAGGTATATAAACAGCTAACCCTTGTCTTTAGATTCAGTATCAATTTGC